>JAAGKR010012975.1:0-15081 GCA_011419295.1 Clarias macrocephalus
GAGAGAGAGAGCGAGAGAGAGAGAGAGAGAGAGAGAGACAGAGAGAGAGAGAGACAGAGAGAGAGACAGAGAGGAGAGACAGAGAGAGACAGAGAGAGAGACAGAGAGAGAGAGAGACAGACAGAGAGAGAGACAGAGAGAGAGACAGAGAGAGACAGAGAGAGAGACAGAGAGAGAGACAGAGAGAGAGAGAGACAGAGAGAGAGAGCGAGAGAGAGAGAGAGAGAGAGACAGAGAGAGAGAGAGACAGAGAGAGAGAGAGAGAGAGAGAGAGAGACAGAGAGAGACAGAGAGAGAGACAGAGAGAGAGAGAGACAGACAGAGAGAGAGACAGAGAGAGAGACAGAGAGACAGAGAGAGAGAGAGACAGAGAGAGAGACAGAGACAGAGAGAGAGAGAGACAGAGAGAGAGAGAGAGAGAGAGAGAGAGAGACAGAGAGAGAGACAGAGAGAGACAGAGAGAGAGAGAGACAGAGAGAGACAGAGAGAGAGACAGAGAGAGAGAGAGACAGACAGAGAGAGAGACAGAGAGAGAGACAGAGAGACAGAGAGAGAGAGAGAACTCAGTAGCCTTCGAGTGTTCTTACGAATATAAAAGTGCTACATGATTAAACTCAATGAAAATATTTTAATGTGACTATAAATATCGACATGTATTTCCCTCTTCGGATAATGCGTGAGAAATTGGAAATGTTCCATGAGCCCATGTGAAGATGAGTGATTGTGTGACCGTTGGAAGCTCTGCTAAAATATCTTGTGTCACACCTCATTACAATAAAGGTATTTTTATTTGTTAATTATCAAGTGTCCTGATAGTGTAGGTCATTGTCCATAGCTATGCGAGCTAGTTGCTAGGCTAGGCATTAACAGTGAAGCCACAGCAAAGTGGAGTAACAAAGAATCCCGAACGCAACAGGCGTCTAGCATTCTCGGTTATTAGCGACTGTGCTAAAAATGTTTCTAGGGATTTTGGCTTTAATTATAGCTTTGTTGATACATGGACCATCCTTCTCAGTCTCTCAGATCCCTCTGGGTGTGTGCGGGGTAACATACCAGACATTACTGATCCAGTTTAAGGCTTAAATTGCCCTGTTGTTCTTGGAGAAGTTCTGTTTTAGTTTCAACTTTTCGTTGGCTTTATGCTGTTTGTTTAGTTCTATTGATAACAAAAAATCCATTCACAGACAAAAGATCAGTGTGGAGAGTACAGAAAGTCCCTTATGACGGTTGCCCCAGTGACATTTTTCCAGTGGGACGGTTGTCCCAGAGACAAAACCCAGCAAAATGCTTGGATCCTATTTCTGTTGCACTCGCTGTGAAAAAGGCTCGGGTGGTTTCTCTCACTGCAGTAGTCTTTGTTTGGACATGGGTGAGGAGGAAGTCACCTACTGACTGCCTGGCGCCTCGCCACTCGCCTGAGTAAAGGTCATTATCCATTTGCTTGGAAAAACGGCAACTACATACCCACCTATAAAGGGAGCAAGTCAACACTCACCTGGGTACAAGCCACCAGAAATGGGCTTGAAAAAAGGCTGATAGTCACTGCACTGGTTAAAGACCACTACCACTAGACACGTCTGACACTAAGGCCACTAGGCACTCACCTGGTTTAAAGTTAACCAGCACTGGTTTAAGAAAGCACTTTAAACAGGCTCGTCGGTCAATAATAAGCAAATAATATATATATATATATATATTTAAATTATTAGTAGTATATAATCAGCAGCTAAATAACTTTTAATTAAACCAAGGCAGTTAACTATCTACTTACTAATGCATCATGGATAAATGAGAGGACATTCATTAACTAACGGTTTGTTCTTTATGCAAGGAGACTAGATTATTTTATGACTATCTATCAGCTTAAAGGCACCAGTTTGATATCATCAGTGTTAAGTAGCAGGTTATTTATTATCACAGGGCAGTGAACAAATTACCTAATTACCAGGGTAGTGGAACTGATCTAACACTGTTGTTCTTTATTAGGTGTCATAAAGTGTCAGTACACTAAAGTCATTCTGCACCGCAATGATGTTATGTCACATGCAGAACATTTTACCAATAAATAAGTTGCACTACAGCATCTAGATGTGCATAAGAGTTAACCTGCTACACGATGTTGTCTGGACAGAACGACGTTACATACAGAAAATTTTAAAACAGAGTTTTTTCTTCTTATTGTTTCTTATTATCATCTGTGTTATTATCTGTGTGCATTGGGCCTTAATAGTGCAAAAATTGTTCATCCTTATGAGCAGAGCTCGATTTGTTGAAAAAATATGAAACCCCCCCCCTCCCCTTTAATTTGATGGCTCTCTTAATTAAAGTTGATTTAATTAAGCTTATATTTTATTAATAAAACTGTTCTTAAAATTTTCACAATCAATTTGTATGGTTAGTGGTAGACCCCACCCCCCCCCTGCCCGCCCACACACACACACACACACACACACACACACACACACACACACACACCAACCCCTGCCAAGAAAAATACTTGACCACACCATCCCCATTAATTTTTTTCTTTACAATTCGACCACTGCTTATGAGCTACCTGGCAAATACTGACACTCCAACTATAGGCAGACATAAGAAAATGTTTTATTAAATCTCAATAGCTGGTATACTGCTGGTATAAACTGGTATGAGTGCTTTATGTCCTGGAGCACTAGAGTCCTCCTACTAGCTTTCATTTACTACTTAAAATAAGAAGTACCATTTTCAGAACAATTATCATTTCTGCTAAATAAATAATCAGTAGCAATACTTCAAAAACACAAACCATTGCATGATTTAATTAATGGATCAACGATGAATTAATATGAATTCTTTGGGTATTCCAGCCATCACGTACATGCCTTTCTACTCATTTTTACTCTTTAGAATATGGATTTTCTAACAAATAGAGATACTTCTCATAATTATCCAGCAGATATTTGGGAGCAAACATGTGCTCCTTGGGGTGTGCATAAGGATAGCTTGATACTGATCCATCAAACCAGCCACCAGTTCTTATTAACTCCTTGATGTAACTCAGTTTCCGCTTCTCCTCATAGTCCCCCCAGCGAGGAAAATCTCCGTTCTGTGCCGAGATCAGTTTATGATAAATCCCATCTGGTGTAAAGCACCATGAACAATGCCATCCTGCATAGTGAACCGGGCTTCCGATGGACCAATGCATTAGAACCTGTCCTGACTGCCTTTCATACTCCCGGAAACCTGGCATGGAGTAATAATCCCGTCGTCGTAGCAGAATCCCATCCCCTCTGTATACCTTGAGAAACATGCCTATGGTGCATCCAGATAAAATATCCAGTGTTCCCGGTTGCCTCCAGTAAAATCCATACAAGGACTTCCGCATGTGAATCCCAAAGGGTTCTGTCCAGCCATCATAGAATTTGAGGAAAAGAATTCCCTCCCGAAGCGGAATCTCATCTGCGTCATCCAGAACAAACACATCATCATGTCTTAGACCCTGAACCCTAATCAATCCATTTTTGGACAAAAAGGTCCGCAGGTAATCATCTGCGATCCAGCCGTCTGCACGGCCACCCTTAGGAAAATGGTCTAGGAAGATATACAGGACCTTATGCTTTATGTAATCAAAGGTTCCGTTGAGGAGGAGTTGAAGGAAACTCAGAGGTTTGGCCTCGCCGTATGCCGTGTAGTTTGACTCGCACACCAGAAAGAGATCCACAGCATCGGCAAGTTCATGAAATCTGGCATGCAGCAGGTCAAACTCATGATTGATGTTGATCGCGTTAATGATTCGACGTGGTATTGTCCTGGGCTTTAGGTGGGATTTGGTCTGAAGATTCGAGTGTTGCACCACTGTTGGGACGCCACAGTTTGGGCCATGCCAACCTTGTCGGCAAACACAATTTGATATCTCAGGCTTTGATACTTCTCTGTAATCTCGAGGAACAGTTTCATTTTTCACATGATGAGGTTCACCCACAAGAGCATCTTGAGGTGTTTTTAATTTCTTAACTGT
Organism: Clarias macrocephalus; assembly: GCA_011419295.1. Classification (NCBI taxonomy): domain Eukaryota; kingdom Metazoa; phylum Chordata; class Actinopteri; order Siluriformes; family Clariidae; genus Clarias; species Clarias macrocephalus. The sequence goes on from JAAGKR010012975.1 coordinate 3,998, forward strand.
CCCTTCAATGAAACACAGCTCTCCACTCTCAGTGTGAATGAAGTAGGACGTCAGATCATCCTGCAGGACGTACAGTCTTGTCTGAAGACCTGAGAGATTTATCTGAAGCAGATCTTCTTTTGCTTGGTTCTGCAAGAAGAAGCAAAATAAATATATACGTATACATATTCAAATTCCAATGTCTAGTAATTGTAAGTCCAGGTGACAATTCTAAAGTCACTTTATATACTGTCAAGAAAAGCTCGAGGTCCATACGGGTCAGAACCACCAGTCCCACAGTCTTTTACCTACTGCTGTGAGGCTGCTAAATAATCAGTCACACCACTCGGACCTTGCCCCCATCTATGCTTACATCACACATCACTATTACAATGACTGTGAACTGGACTTGATTTGATGCAACACACACACTACATAAATTCTTCTTGTGGTTAGTGTCCCTCCCCCACACCCCCCTTTTCCTCTATATCCTACTTCACATTGCTGTTATAGTTACTGCATTGCTGCACTATGGTTGCACTTTATTACATTCTGGGAAGAGGATGCCTAATGATATCTCGTTGTTATTTATATTTTGTTTTTCTTTTAACAATGACAATAATGTTGAAATGAATCGAAACGAATCGAATCGAATCGAAATGAATCGAATTGAATCGAATGGAATTGAAACAACTTTGGGTGTTTGGGAGAACATTTAGTGTTATTACACCAAAACTTTGGAATCCTCTACCACACTCTCTCCGTTCTGTTAACAATCTCTTAGTATTTAAATCTTTACTCAAAACTCACTTGTTTTCTGAATGTTATACGTCTGATTCGTTGAAATGAACTCCTTTGGTTCAATACACCTGTCCTCTACATGTCTGTCTTTTAGGTCTTGTTTTGTATTTCCGGTCCCCCCCCCCCCCTCGTCTGTACTTTAATGTCTGTTTTTTACTCTGTTTACGTTCATTGAAAAGTGTCCTTGAGCTCTGGAAAGGCGCTATATAAATAAATAAATAAATAAATAAATAAATAAATATATTATTATTATTATTATTATTATTATTATTATTATTATTATGACTGCATGTTTATTTCCTTTTTATTTATCTTTTACCTGGAAAAATTCAAATGGTGTATCTTTGTCATTAGTAAATGTAGAACTTAGTACATGCAGTCAGGCCCCTACATTCTGGAACAAAGATGTTTTAGACAAAGAACTCAAGACAAAGGTGTAGCATTAACCATTCAGGAATTAAAGCCATTTCCATACATACACATTAATGCAGGGTCATAAATAATGGGAAAAATAGCTGACCAGTTACTCCATGACTAATCAAGCTGATGAAAGGCCTGCGTGTGGTTCTGAGCATTATATTTCCATTTGGTAGATGTACACTCTAACTCTCAACATGAGAAATCAGGAATTGGTCCAGACTTCAGGTAGTCGTTCACTACAAAGGATTTTCTTCCATGTATTAAAGGCAATCCTTATGTTTGTAATTATGTTAGTTTGTTCGATTGTTCCAAAATTTATGGACCTGGCTGTATTAGAAATTAGTAAATGATGGTAGGTTTGCTTTGATTTTGTCATGGGGCTTTAATATATACACACACACACACACACTTTTTTTCTCTTTTTTTTTACCTTCCTATAACTCACCTGCACTCTTACTGCCTTCTGCTTATCTGTGCCATAGACCTGGGGTTCACTCTGTGTGTCTTGCCAGATGGCACCACCAAATGCCGCCAGTCGTGAGCTGTACGTGGACAGTCTCTGCAGCAGAGCTTCCTGATGGAGAGTTTTGAAGCAGTACAACAGAGACAGCAAACAAACACTGATGGTGCAGAGCAGTAAGCGCCGGTGCCTTCTTACTTTCATCCTGAGAGAGAGAAGCATCACAGACAAGACATTAGACTGTATACTTCCTATCATCTGTAAACGATTTGCAAACTTAAAAAAAAAAAAAGTACACTGAAGCTAACACCGCACACACACACACACACACACACACACACACACACACACACACACACACACACACACACACACACACTGGCCTGCAGTATGACAGTTATTTCCTACGGGAAAATGCATTTTACAATATGGAATTTCTCCTTAAGAACTCGCCTTTGGAATGGATTACATTTGTTTGCTGAGGTTTCACTGTATTGCTATATCTAATGTATCTTATACACCCCCCCCCTCCCCTGTTTGAGGAGTTTGGTTCCCACCCTTAAGAGAGAGAGTAAAAAGATAAGCTGGTAACAAGAGTACAAATGTTTATAGCTGCTGTAATTTAAATGGGAACTCATTTTAAAACGTATTTATAATTAACAGCAGAATCCGGTACACTAAAGGACAACGTTTCCTTTTTTTCCGAGTGTGAGTCTTTAGAGTGGATTTAGGCTTTTGCTACAATGACGCTTTTCTTCTTCAGGTCCTACCCACTACTAATTCTCAAATGTCCCAGTATATACAAGAGCTTTTCTCTCTCTCTCTCTCTCTCTCTCTCTCTCTCTCACACACACACACACACACACACACACACACACACACACACACACACACACACACATACACACTTCATGGTAAAAGGCAAGGGTATGTTGTCAAACATAAAACAACGAATTCTCTTTGACAAAGTGAAAGTAAATTGATCCTTCTTGTTTTTTTCTTCCTGCACTACTTCTATCATTTATTTGTAACACTTTAGGTTCTAAGTAACGTTTATCTAGTCTAGTCAGGTTCCAGAAATTGATGGCATTGTGCAAATGAGATTTCTTCACTATTCCTTTTTTCATTGTCATGCCAATGTTTATAGCAACTAAATGGTTTGTCAACACTTAGCATTGCTTAAGAGCATGTGATTGTCAACCCATTCTGTCATTTCTAAGCACTACTTCAACAAATGGCATAAAAATATCTTGTGATTCATTATAAATATTGTAAATATTTACTGGCTCACCTACATTTCTCATCGCTTCTGTAACCTGTTCTTTTATATGTTTATTCATGTCTTGACTACTCATGACTGTCATATCATGCCCCGGTTCACCAAACACAAAGAAAGAGAAAAAGAGAACAAGGAAGTCAACCTTCATAACATGTCTAATGTTAGTGATATTTCAGAGGAAATGTTTTCCATCCCACCGGCAGTCCAGAGGATGTGTGCTGTGTGCATACGGAAATACCGGAGGAAACAGATACCAATTATAATATCGTGTTCTAAACAGCGCGTGCCATGTGTGTGTGTGTGTGTGTGTGCGTGCGTGTGTCTAGTGTGAAAGCAGCCTTAAATACACACAATCAATTCACTTTGCATGCGGGATTTGTCAACAAATAAATGTTAATCTAGTTGAATCAAAGCTGGTTCTTTGACAAAACACTGCTGCAAGTAATTGCTTCATTTGAACTGTATTGTCTTACTGTCTTTGTTAACACAGTTATGAAATTTATTCATGTATCAGCTTTATTCATGTAGTTTGTTTCTGGTTAACACTTCATGCTAATTATTTTTCGTCTGACTTATAGCATCACTTAATAATTGCGTAATACTTTGTCATTAACTTGTAGTAAAAGCACCAGTCTTATTTACAGGTTTAGCGAGCAGTAATGATGTTAAACACAAAGCGAATCCCATCGGTGTAATGGAGTGAGAGAAAAAAAGAAGATATCCTTAGTATCTTGATACATCTAAAGCTGTATGTTAAAATCTGCACACCAACACAGCAATATCGAAATTGTAGAAGGAAATGGACACTAGGTGTCAGGAGTTCTACAGTCTAAGAATGTTTTTTTATTTTTATTTTGCAGGTGTATAAAATACAGGTATTAAAGTATTGCTACGTATTGTTAACGTATGGCTAATGCTAATTCCTCTGCAGTATGAGTGAAATGTGAGATATGGAATGAAGTGATGTGTGCGTCAGCAGCAGTGTTATTGCCGCATGTTTTAAAGTACAAGTTAATCTTCACTAAGTGCACAGGCTTTAATCCAGTAACCTTATGTTAGAAAATGCTTTTTTGTTAATCATTTTATATGGTATTTGAGAAAAGTATTTTAATTTGATTTTACTGTAATTAAAAACTATTTTAGGCTCATTCACATGAGAAACGTTACTTTGGTAAACTGCAGTACAGACCATAATACACCATAGTACTTCAAGTGGTACCATGTTTTGCACCCAAGGACTTTTTAGAGTACCTGTGTAGGTACTATGGCATTTCAGTGGGTACCGTGGTAGTGCTGTGGTATGTCCCACCATATTTTGGGGGGTTTCATGGTACTTATTTGGCTTCTTATATCTTATATTGTATATTTGAACATACTGTACAATATTATATGTTAATACATACTACAAGTATAGTATAGTATAGTATAGTATAGTATAGTATAGTATAGTATAGTATAGTATAGGCAGTACCATATTATAATGTGCAGTATTAAGCCTTAATCATGTGAAGAACCACCAGTATGAGTACCTCAAGAAAAAGAAATGTTTGTTTAAAAAAAAAAAAAGAAACTGAATAAACAAATTTGTATTTTTGGACATTTTTATGTTTAAATCTTATCTGTGTTTTTTTTTTTTATGAATACATGTTTGGGGAAAATTATTACCCCAAGTAAGATGGTAACTTTCCTGACCTTGATTCACAACATAAAAATTACAATAATGAAAAAGAAATTAAAAATGAAAAAAATTTAAATTAAAAATAAAAGATAAAGATGTCACGCTCTCGGCACTCTCGTGCATTTCATTTGACATTTCCGTTCCCACGCTGTCAAGCTCCTCATCACGCTGCACACCGGTTTCTCATCCGGCGCTGATTTCCTAGGGTTTATAGGGAAGCGCAGCACATCAGTTCTTCGCCAGATTATTGAGTGCTCAAGCCAATTCTCTCGCGTTTATTTTTTGATTGTGATCGCGTTACCGAAGTCTTGTTTCGTTTCTCGTTTTTTCCCCGTTGTCTCACGATTCAGATTTGTTTGCCCAGCTGACGGATTTCCTGGGTTTCGACTCAACGCGCGCTCTCTCCCGACTACGGCTTCTCTTCACGTCTCTGCACGAACTCCACGCTCATGGATTTAACGGCTCTCGACCCAACGCGCGCTCTCTCGACCACGGCTTATCTTCACAACTCGGGACGGACACCACACTCACGGATTTAACGGCTCTCGACCCAACGCACGTTTTCTCGACCACGGCTAACCTTCACGTCTCGACTGCTCTCGACCCAACGCGCACGCCCCTTCTCGTCAGCAGCGAATCGACTAGACACTTTCCCAACGGACCCGCGCGCACACATCTGTCCTACAAGAAGTGGACAAGATGAGGCAAGCACTGGAGAATCAAGGCGCTCTCCTGGGTAAACATCAGGAGGAGCTTGTCAGCACCAGGCAGACACTCGCGGACGTCACCGCCCAAATGCAGCGTCTTCAGGTTTCAACAGCTCGGACCATGTTAACGGATTCCCCACGAGAGCCACGCTTGCCAGCTCCTCCAACTTACAGTGGAGAACCAGGTACTTGTAGATCTTTTTTATCTCAGTGCTCTCTGATTTTTGAGCTTCAGGCCTCCACCTTCCATTCAGAGAGGTCCCGGGTAGCATATGTTATCACTCTCCTCACTGGGAGGCCCCGAGAATGGAGCACCGCACTTTGGGACGTTCACGACCTGTGTTGCGACAGTTTTGAGGCCTTTTCTAGAGAAATGAGGAGGGTTTTTGACCGATCCTACGTCGGCAGGGAGGCAGGAGCTAAACTTTTACACCTACGCCAGGGATCACGCTCTGCATATGACTACGCCATCGAGTTTCGGACCTTAGCCACCTCGAGTGGATGGAATGACAGAGCCCTAACAGACGTCTTCCTGGAGGGACTTTCGGAGGCACTTCCCTCTGATCTCCATGAACTCATGGACCTCGCCGGGAGGATCGACTCGCGTCTTCGTTCAAGACGACCGACCCGGAGGTCACCCCCCGCGAGGAGACAAACACCTCCCAGGACGTTCCGCCCGTCCTCTCCTCCAACACCAACTAATCAGGAGGAGCCCTGCAGCTGGGCAGAACCCGCATATCGGATGAGGAGAGACGCCGCCGCCTGGAAAGGGCCTGCTTCTATTGCGGGGGTTCAGGTCACATGCTCAAGAGCTGCCCGTTAAAAGGAGGCACCCTCTAGTTAGATTGGGAGCTCTAGAGGGTGCGCCTTCCGACAAACTCCCAGAACCTCGCCCCCTGCTTTCTGTTACTCTAATTATCGGCGGCCAAGCGCATCCCATTCAAGCACTCGTTGACTCCGGCTCTGACCGGAATCTGATCAGCTCAGCCACGGTCAGAGCATTGCAGATCCCGTGCTCTTCATTGGACCCTCCACTGGCAGTCCGAGCCCTGGACGGAAGCCCCCTACCAGCCATCACTCATCCACTCACTTTGAGAACATCGGGGAATCATTCTGAGGAGATTTGCCTTTTTGTGATCAATAAGTCACACGCCGCTCTGGTCCTCGGTCTCCCATAGCTAGCTCTCCATGGTCCCCAGATCGACTGGATCAAGCATGTTATCACGGGTTGGAGCCCCTCTTGTGCCTCCGCTCCGCGCTCCCTACACTCCCCACTCCCGTCACTCCCGAGGAAACTCCGGATATCTCCATGGTCCCCCCTCATTATCATGATCTCAAGCAGGTTTTCAGCAAGACCCGTGCCACGTCACTTCCACCGCATCGACCCTACGACTGCCCCATTGACCTTCTCCCAGGCACCTCCCCGCCCGAGGGTCGACTGTACTTCCTGTCTCACCAGGAGAGAGAGTCAATGAACACATACATCACAGAAGCCCTCGTCGCCGGAATCATCCGCCCATCCTCCTCCCCTGCGGGGGCAGGTTTTTTCTTTGTGAAGAAGAAAGACAATACCCTTCGTCCATGCATCGATTACAGGGGGCTAAATGAAATCACCGTCAGGAACCGCTACCCACTTCCACTCATGGTCTCCGCCTTTGAGCTTCTGCAGGGGGCAAATATCTTCACGAAGTTGGACCTACGAAACGCTTACCACCTTGTACGTATCCGTGAGGGTGATGAGTGGAAGACAGCTTTCAACACCCCTACGGGGCACTACGAGTATTTGGTGGTCCCCTTCGGCCTTACCAAAGCCCCTGCCGTCTTCTAGTCCCTCATTAATGACGTCCTCCGCGACTTTCTTAACATCTTCGTGTTTGTTTATTTAGACGACATTTTAATTTTCTCCCAAGACCTGGAGGAACACCGGTGCCATGTTCGTCAAGTCCTCCAGAGGCTCTTGGAGAATAACCTTTACGTCAAGGCAGAGAAGTGCGAGTTCCACACCACCTCCACTACATTTCTGGGCTTTGTCATTTCCCCGTCCAGGCTAGAAATGGAACCGGCCAAGGTCAAAGCAGTCACCGACTGGCCCACGCCGGCCTCGCGGCGAGACCTTCAACAGTTCCTTGGTTTTGACAATTTTTACCGCCGCTTCATCCGAGGATACAGCACCGTCGCCGCCCCTCTGACCTCGCTAACCTCCTCCAAAACCCAGTTCTGCTGGAATAAGGAGGCGAATCAAGCCTTCACGGATCTCAAAGGAAGCTTCACCTCTGCTCCTATCCTCACTATTCCCGACCCATCTCGCCAGTTTGTAGTTGAGGTTGATGCCTCCAATATCGGCGTTGGGGGAATTCTCTCCCAAAGATCCTCCCAGGACAACAAGATGCATCTGTGCGCATTTTACTCCCGTCGCCTAACCCCAGCGGAGAGAAACTATGATGTTGGAGACCGAGAGCTCCTGGCCATCAAGCTAGCTCTGGAGGAGTGGAGACATTGGCTAGAGGGAACTGAGCTCCCATTGCTGGTGTGGACCGACCACAGGAATCTGGAGTACCTGCGCACCGCCAAGAGACTCAATGCTCGTCAGGCTCGGTGGTCACTGTTTTTCTCCAGATTCAACTTTGTCCTGTCCTATCGGCCGGGTTCCAAAAATGCTAAGCCAGACGCTCTCTCACATCAGTTTTCTCCCTCCCAGGACACCCAACCACACGACACCATCCTCCCGGCCCATTGTCTCATCGCAGTCCTGGAGCTGGACATAGAGACCAGGGTTCAACAGGCTCTGGCCCAGAAGCCTAGGCCAAGCAATGTCCCACCGAATCGCCTCTTTGTCCCTCTTCGTCTACGCATGCAGGTCCTGGAATGGGCCCACGGGTCCAGACTATCTTGTCACCTGGGCGCCGCCCGAACCCGCTTCATGGTCCAGCAACGTTTCTGGTGGCCCACGCTGAGAAGGGATGTGTCCAGATTCGTGGCGGCCTGCGACATCTGCGCCCGCTGTAAGTGTGACAACCGACCGGCTGCTGGTCTTCTCAGACCCCTACCGGTTCCTCAACGTCCGTGGTCTCACATCTCAGTAGACTTTGTCACTGGCCTACCTTTGTCTGAAGGCAACAGCTGTATCATGACCATCGTTGACCGCTTCTCCAAGTCTGTTCATCTCGTTCCACTTCCCAAGCTGCCATCTGCCAAGGAGACCGCAGAGCTACTAATCCTCCACGTGTTTCGGCTCCATGGCCTTCCCACGGACATCGTTTCGGACCGGGGCCCGCAGTTCACCTCTCGGTTTTGGGGTTCCTTCTGTAAGCTCATTGGAGCCACTCCCAGCCTATCGTCAGGTTACCATCCCCAGTCTAACGGACAGACTGAACGGATGAATCAGGCCTTAGAGGTTTCCCTTTGTTGCATGACGACTCGGGACTCAACCAGCTGGAGCAAGCTTCTTCCATGGGTCGAAAATGCCCACAACTCCTTACCTTCTGCTTCAACGGGTTTGTCCCCGTTTCAGTGTTGCTCAGGCTACCAACCTCCGCTCTTCCCTGCCCAAGAATTGGAGGTGGAGACTCCCTCCGCCCAGCACCTTGTCCGCCGCTGCAAACAGACGTGGCTACGTGCAAGGCGAACGCAAAGAACGGACTTGACTTGGAAGTGCACACTCGAGGGTTTGAGGACACCGGGTATAGTGCAAATAGAACGCAGCGTACACGGTGCGTCTCACAGACACGAAATTATTATACAATAACCGTATTATACCAAAGATGACCTGTTAGAAATACATAAAATGAAAAAATCCGCTGTTTTAACCACTGCAGTGACGTCACAGCCAGCAGTCGTTTTCAGAAGTTTCTGTCAAGATGACGCTATGTTTTGCGGCTACATGAGCGCGACGGACCGCAGGACTGCCTGGAGCTAAAATCTCCGAAATCTTTAATAACCGATTGATGTTTTGAGCTGTACACACATACATTCTTGCTTAAACAACTCTTAAAACTACACTTTGTGACATAATAACAGTAATATTTCAAACATTTTGCAGGCTGCCGTTTAGAGAAATAAAGAATAAACCAGTTGTTGGGTCAAAATAACCCAACCAGGTGTTCATTTGTAAATGACCCACTACATCTCATTTGACCCAGCATTACCCAACCCAACAATGTGTTTAAAGTGCCCGAAATAACCCAGAATTTTGACCCAGCATGAACAACCCAACAATGTGTTTACAGAAACAACCCCAATGTTCCAGATAAATGTTGTTGTGACAGTGTTGTTAGTGTAATACCGATTCAACCAACAGGATGGTTGCACATTGCACTTTTTTCACAGGGTTTTTATTTGCTTATTATTTTATTTGTTTTCAGGTGGAATACATGTTGGTCCACCTAGATAAGAAAAAGGAGAAGGCATGTCTGGTTCTGGATGATAAAGTTTTGGAGACACTGCAAGAAAAGGGTGAAAATGCCAACCCCAAGTAAATCCTACCATCCTTTGTGTTGCTAAATTAGAGCTTATATACTGATTTAATATGAGCTGCTATAATATTATTTTCCTTCAGTGTAACAGACATCTTGCAGCTTTTTAAAGTTTTCCCCAAATTCCTCACAATTTATTCACCAATGCATAAGGTTCTCTCCACACTGAGAATCAGCTAACATGCACAGTATTGCCACAATACAACACATCTTCACTTTGCTTACGTGCTTGATCGTGTCATGCTAATCTAGTACTTTTTAGACAGTAAATGTGAGAGGGTAATTTGCTCCCATTCGTACATGTTTTGTGGTAATCCACAGTGGAGAGGCGTAATGGTTAGCACCCTGATGTAATTGTGTGATCAACTGAAAAATGGTCACTGAGTTGATGAGTCTGTAATCTGCATACCATAATCTGCAGCCATCCGACGCTGTGGAGGCCAGAGTATGGCAGCTACATGATCGAGGGCACTCCAGGACAGCCTTATGGTGGGGCATTGTCTGAGATAAAAAAAGTAGAAGACAACATGCGCAAACGGAGGAAGGAGGCTTCTTCTGTGCTCAACAAGGACGAGACCCTCTGCACTATCACGTCATTCCCCAGGTAGCACACAGCCGACAACATGGAATACAGATTTCAACAACAACTCCTAATCATTTGCGTTCATCAGGGCATTTAGTTTAGCATTTCTGTGACATGTATGACAGGAACAGCAACTGAAAACACTAATGCAGAGTTAAATGCCTGTGGAAAATTGGTGTGGTGCAAAGGAATTAAGGTGTGGAAAAATAGCACAGAGAGCACTGCTCATATGGTTTGTGTTATAAGCAAATGTGTCTGATAGTGTAGACAATAAAATTCTTCAGTTTCATTAGTTTTAACACTGGTAAACAGAATATGTGGAGTTTTTTTTATATGTAGACACTTTGCATTTCAGAGCTGAACTCTGTGTTTCAGGTTAGGTTGCCCGGGTTTCACAAAGCCAGAATACAGGCCAGCACCTGTTGAAAAAGGAGTCAGCAAGTCCCTCTTCTTCCCCGATCAGGCCATCAACAAACATCCCCGGTTCAGGTTAGGGTACTTGTGGGGTTTGTTAGTTAGTTTGTTAGTTTGTTTTTGCTTCTGGTTTTTATGCATTCTTTTTTTAAAAACAGAGACTTTATCTCAACAATGCTGTAAGGGTGTGTGGAAGCTGAGAATTTTATCTTATTACCACTGAGAATGTTTTTTAAAACAGGGAAATGAGATAATACTAATAATAATATTAATTCATCTTCCTTAAATCGT
>JAAGKR010012976.1:0-15078 GCA_011419295.1 Clarias macrocephalus
GAGAGAGCGAGAGGCTAATGTGAGCCGTGCACTGTTGATACTTGAAAGTAGGAACTTTTGTATTTTTACTTTTTTTTTTTTTTTTACTTTTACTTTTACTTGAGTAATGTTTGCCCTGGGGAATCTCTATTTCTAAACAAGTAGAATATTTCCCTACTTTTCCCACCCCTGTCTAACAGTGTGAGACACCAATGCAGCACTCATACACTCATCATCTAAACCACATTATTCTGTACACATGGTCTATAGAGGGTTCCAGGGGACTTAGGGCACGAGACGGGGTTCTCCCTGGATAGGGTGCCAATCCTTCACTGGGCTCACTTACACATTAGGGGCAACTAGGGAACGCCAGTTAGCCTAACCTGCATGTCTTTGAACTGTGAGAGGAAACCCGAGAAACCTCCCGCAGCCCCTGGGGCAGGAATCGAACCCGGGCCCTGAATGTGCAAGGCGACGGTGCCAACCACTAAGCCATGGTGTCGCCTCTGATCACAATTTTTCGGTTAAACTAAACTAAGACTAAGAAAGCAGTGTGCTGTAGCACTCTCTATAACACATGACATAAATCTGTCCAGTGCCCTGAAACTAAATAACCAAACAAATCAATACGAAGGCAATTAGAAATACAAATCATGTTTCCCTCCCTCTACCCAAGAGAGGATTTTATTGATGCTCTGAAAGCATTTTTTTTTTTTTTTTTTTTTTGCCGTTTCTTCGCCTCTTTTCTTCTCACAACTCGGTTATTTGGTTACAACAATGAATGACCATTAACAGAGAGCTATTAGCGAATAAAGGGGGGCTTCCGGCAAGGTCGAGCCGTCCTTCAGCGGTGTGGCTTTTACTCACGGGTGGGTTAATGTGTGCAGTGTGTAACTGACAGGACAAGTGGCCAGTCTGTACTGATACTTATCCAGCCCTGCAAAGGACCCATGATGGGACGTTTTAAAGAAAAGCAGTCCATTTATTAAAGCAGTGCAAATTAATATTGTCCGTCATTGCAGACGTGTAGTCTGATGTCACGAAGTCTCTGACAAGTACCTTTATCTGAATGTCTTCACATCTGTCAGATGATGCAACACGTTTGCATAAGATTAGATCTTAAAGTCTAGAACACAGATGTGCCTATTCAAACCTTCAGATCTTATTATTTCTTATTTATATTTTATATATTAATTTGTTTGATGATGTGAATCATTTACGTGCGACAAATACGCAAAAATGAGGGAGAGGCAAATTCTTTTTCAAGCCACTGTATACAGTCATGTACTAAGATTTGATGCAACTTTCCAGGAATTCCTGAAGTTAAAAGCATCTGCTAGACACCACCACAATTAACAGGGAGAAATGCAATTCCTGAGATCCAAAAACTGAAAATACCCCCCTGAATTGAAACGTCCTCACCCTACTGTGTGATGCAATCTGGTGGCGGATCAGTGAGGATTTGGGGCTGTTTCTTATTTAAGGCTTCATGAATATCTTGAAGATTGACCCCGTAATGAATTCAGCTCAGGATATTTTAGCCCCGGACACCTCTGCCAGGAGGTTAAGGACGAAAATGAATCTTTAATCTAAAAGTGCTGCATTAACAGTGTCTTATGAAGCAGATCTATTTATAATCCTTTATCCCATAAGAGACGTGCACTTTGCCTGGCTTTCCTCAGAGACTCTCCAAAACCCGACCATGCAGAATTGTCGAGTGAAATATTTATGGAAACATTCTATCTGAATGAGGACTGGCCTTTGCTCCGGGGCTCTACAGAAATGCAACCCTGCCAGGAAACGCCGTGAATAAGAATCCTGAAGCGTTAATAAATGTACACATTAAATAGTGGCAGCTGAATCGTGCCGAGTGAAGAGAACTTTCATGGCATCCTTTTTATTTATAAATTTTTTTTTTTCTCGCTCAGAAAATGCAAGTGCAAATTAGTTCCAACACACACGCACACACAAAAGCGGCATCCATACGAATATACACTCGTGTCAAGAGTGCTATTGTACCGTGCCCGCATCTGACTCCATTAACGGAAAGTGGTTGGGTTCGTGACCTACACATCATTAACAAGGTAAACAATCTGCCAGTGTGGCACAGACACCCGAGCGCGATGTCGATGTGATGGCAGAGCACAGCCGAGTCGTAATTAAACTGATGTGATTGCATGTAAAGAGGTCCCGCTCTTCAAGGATGAGAGAACAGAAGAGGACACCGAGTAAATTCTGACGCATTGTGTTGGATCAAGCAAAGAGGCAGCGGATCTTAACAGCTGCTCGCTGGCTTTTTGATAAGATACTGTACCTCTCTCTCCCTTCCTCTCCATTATTCATTTAACCGTTCAGTCACTACAGAAACATTACACAGAACACAGTGTAGAGGAGAATGAATTCAGAAATCATGATCTATTCCAGATTTAAAAAAAAAAAAATAGAGTTTAGATTTGACAATGAACAATGAAGCTGCTTATTTGTAAACTGATGGCTGCGAGTGTTTCCCTGTGGATTTGTTCTTAAATCACTACGATTTGGGAATCAGTTGATCAGTTTTTGCTCGATTTATTGGGCACAGCTACTACAAATCCATAAAATGCCTAAACGAGACCCTTCGCACTAAACTACTTCCTAATGCACTCTAACAGATACTAAACCCATGACTAATCCCACACTGCAGACTAAACTACTAAATAGTATACGCTAATACTGAACTTAATCTATAGCTAAATCCCAAACTGAACACTAAACTACTAAATAATACGCTCTAATAGATACTAAGTCCATAGCAAAATAACGCCTTGCACCCTTAACTACTAAATAGTACGCTTTAATAGATACTAAATCCACAGGTAAATCCCACCCTGGATAATTGAAACTATTACACTCGTATAGATATAAATCCATGACTAAATTCCACACTGCGCTAAATAGTACCATGTAATAGATACTAAATCCATGGCTGAATCCCACCCTGCACTAAAATGCTAAATAGTATGCTGTAATGATACTAAACCCATGACTAATCCCACACTGCGCGCTAAACTACTAAATTGTATACTCTAATAAAAATTTTATCTAAGCTAAATCCCAAACTGAACACTAAACTACTAAATAATACGCTCTAATAGGTACTAAATCCATGGCAAAATAACACCTTGCGCACTAAACTACTAAATAGTACACTTTAATAGATACTAAATCCACAGGTAAATCTCACCCTGTGGACTAAACTATTAAATAGTACACTCTTATAGGTACTAAATCCATGGCTAAATTCCGCACTACGCACTAAACTACTAAATAGTACGCTGTAATAAACATTAAATCCATGGCTAAATCCCACCCTGTGCACTTAACTACTAAATAGTATGTTCTAACCATAGATTTAGATACTAAATCTATGGCTAAATCCCAAACTATGGACTAGACTACTAAATAGTGTGCTGTAAAAGATACTAAATCTACGGCTAAATCCCACACAGCACACTGAACTACTAAACAGTACGCTCTAATAGATACTAAATCCATGGCAAAATAAACACCTTGCACACTAAACTACTAAATAGTACACTAAATACTAAATACTAAGTATAGATACTAAATCTATGGCTAAATCCCACAGTGCACACTAAACTACTAAATAGTACACTAAATACTAAATACTAAGTATAGATACTACATCTATGGCTAAATCCCACAGTGCAAACTAAACTACTAAACAGTACACTAAATACTAAATACTAAATACTAAGTATAGATACTAAATCTATGGCTAAATCCCACAGTGCACACTAAACTACTAAATAGTACACTAAATACTAAATACTAAGTATAGATACTAAATCTATGGCTAAATCCCACAGTGCACACTAAACTACTAAATAGTACACTAAATACTAAATACTAAGTATAGATACTAAATCTATGGCTAAATCCCACAGTGCACACTAAACTACTAAACAGTACACTAAATACTAAATACTAAATACTAAGTATAGATACTAAATCTATGGCTAAATCCCACAGTGCACACTAAACTACTAAATAGTACACTAAATACTAAATACTAAGTATAGATACTAAATCTATGGCTAAATCCCACAGTGCACACTAAACTACTAAACGCTCTAATAGATTGTAAAATCAAAGATAAATCCCACCGTATGGACTAATGCATCCTAAACTACTACTGTACGCTGTGATACAGTAGACACTAAATCCAGGCTAAATCCCAAACTGCACTAATCTACTCAACAGTATTTATTTACTACATCTTGCTCTGACATGCCATACAGTATATTGTACATTTTGTAAATGTTTTTATAGACCTAAACGCACATTTCAGCCTGAGAGCTGTCAGACAGAGAGCCGCTGGACTTCTCACTACTTCTCACTTAAGCTATTAACATGCAAGAAATATGGCCTCAAGTTCTGTAGACACATAAACAAGTCTAGTGTCTTAGGATGCTCTCGAGTACAGGATCAGAATTACGCTTTCAGAACGCAGCACTTCATACCCGGAGTGCAACAGGCTTGAGTTATTTCTCACTACTTCACTGCATAGTGGTTTAAAGCCGCTTCCAAAAGGATGATATACTATAGGACACTGTAACCATAGTAACCAAGGAAACTTTAGTACTGTGTGAAATTAGTTTAGTTCTGTGCTATACAAGCCAACCAAAACACACACACATATACACAGGGGCGGATCTAGAAAATTATTCATGGGGTGGCAAGGGGGTGGCATTAAAATTATGAGGGGTGGCGACACTGAAGCAAGCATCCTTGCATGGTTTTTGTGGATTCAAGGAACGCTATTCTTATTCGGTGTATACACGAGGGTGCACATTGTTACATTGTCCTATAAAAATGAAATAAAGGCTGATGTGTGATTGACTTGAATCTGATATCTGGATTGGAACGTTAGATAAATAAAAAAAACTCTTTTATTTCTAGAACACTAGGACACTAGTGCTGGGGTGGCAAATGGGGTGGCAAGGCTTTTTCTTAGGGTGGCAATTGCCACCCCATGCCACCCCGGTAGATCCGCCCCTGCATATACATTGTATAATCAAGTTTTTAAACAACACACATGTTATATTCTTACCCTTTTTAGATACTGTATGGTATATTCACACATTCATAACAACCTTTTGTCATTGTTGCTGTTTTGCAAAATATGAACGCTACAAATGTTATTCACATCAATACTGTGAGTGAACTTATAACAAGAAAGTAACAGCAGTGTTTCAGAAAGTGGACAGAAAGATGTAAGAAAATGTCAAACAACACAATCATTTCAGTTTATTTTTGTTTAACTTGTAAAATTATTTCATTAGTCTTTTAAAAGTAAAAATAGTTTCTCTCATAGTTATATTTACAGCTAATCAAACATAATGAAATGAAATCTGTTGTGGTTATTGGCTGCTAATCCATGTAATTACACTTCAGATACAGTATAAAGATTCTACTGGACTAAACAGTATTTTTAGCATTGAGCCTCTTCCCTACAATGTGCAACATCCAAGAAGGGCGGGAAAAAAAATCAATAGGACGTCAGCTTGTATCTGTCGAATCACATTTTTAATTCATTGAAGTAACAGACATTGACGATCACCTGAGCTCAGCACTGAACGCTCGGACCCTGGAGATATCAACTGGTATCATACTGTAGAATGTGAACTGTGCAAAAACTAAATCCATTAAAAAGAAAGCGGGATCATAACTACATATGAAACATTTCGTATTAGGTCTGTTTTTATAAACTGGTTTCTTACAGGATCACCGTTCATAACCCAGGGGTGGAATAACACTTTAAGACTCTTATTCCTTGTTTTTCATTTAATGTTATTTCAAACATGGAGGAGAAATAAGTGAAAATGAATATTGTAATATTATTAATATTATGTCATGTAAACGAGCACATTTTCACTTTATAACAACATGACTTTAAAAACACTTCATGAATAGGGAAGTGATGTGTGATTAGATTACCGGTTTTAGCACCAACACTTACAAATGATTTGTAAAAATAAGAGAAACGTTAGAAAAAGCACCAACATCAGACCGTGACCCTGGGCGCGGGTCCGTGCCTCACCATGCTCTGCGCTCCCTCGGGATGCAGTGAGCTCAGTGTGCCTCTACTCTGATGTAACAACGGTCTGCCTTATTTTCTTTTCGTTCTTCTTATTCCTCCAGCAAATGACAAGGAATAAATTCCACGCACAGAATCACTCTCTCCTGACTCTCCTGACAGTGCATGTTTAATCACGCTCCGGCCCTGGAGCTCTCCACAAGAGGAGCTCCCCTGAGCCATCCTTAACCGATGCCTGGTGGTACGATTACATGGGTGCTTGTCTGGGACGCATTTCACCTTCTTTGGTGAGTCTACTGGAAGATTTAAAACATAACAGCAGGAAACAGACTTTGTAAGGGAAGTAACACAAACAGATGTTGAGCTCTGGGATAACAGGAGCAATAAACCGTCAAGACAGGATGAATATCACATCCATCAGAGACAGACCATCTTTACATCCACAGAGGGAATTGAAACGCTCACACCTGTTCACAACACAGTATAGCACATATACAAAGACTATAGTACGGTGCTGACAAAAGTGTGTGTGTAGCTTTGTAGTTTTCTTCTTATTTATGAACGCCATTCTTGTCTTTGACAGTATGCCAGTCAAAGCTGCTTACCAACCCTACAGTATACGGTTCTCATGCCAACCTCTATGTTTTCCACTCCAGACACAAAGCCCACTGAGAATCTCTACACACAGCCACCACAATGCCATGGCTGTAATCGTTATGCAGCTCAGCTCATCGAGGGTAATCCTGAGTCTGCAAGCATGCAGGATCCAGACACCCAGCCTAGGCGTGTGCGTTATGGCTGGTACTCACAACGAAACCACTGTTCACCGCTCGGAGAGCTGTGCTAATCATTACCGTTCAGAGGGCGGACGCTATCCAGTTGCTGTTCTGTTAAATGATGCCTGTACTGTACAGTGTCTCTTAGACACTCTGTAAAGAACCTACAAGCTTGATAAGAGATAAAATATGAGATAACAAACCTCTTAGTGTGAGTTTGACTAATGTACCATAGAGCAGGACTCCGGTATTAGAGCACTAAATGGCACTACTTATTTATATTACCTCCATTTTCTGCCGGCTTGGTACAGTATACTCATAAACTACCATCTGAGGTTTTCTCTTTTCTCAAGATATCAGATATCAGACACTCAGGATGGTCAGTAACGTACTGCACAAGACTCCAGGCTACTCTGCTCCAAAAAGTCAAAACACATACAGTAGGACGGCATCTCCAAGCAAACTTGGGAAAATGGGACAATTCAAGTATCTTGCATTATTACGGCTACCTGGGGACACTGATAACCTCCTGCTTCCATGTGCCCTGTTGTGTGGTGTAAAACAACCATATGCTTAATGGTGGTGTAGTTATTTCCCTTTTCTTCAAATGCACAGATCCCGCTGCATTCAAGTCTTGAAAAACCAAGTGCATTGCAAAATCTGCTGTACCAGAAGAGTAGAGGGAGGAACACCGAGTCACCTCAACCCTCTCTGTTCCAGAGTTGCCATGAAACATGATGGTACTGTATACAGTAGACCCACAGTATGACCCACAGTCGCCAGTGGGCGTCATTCACTGAATGCCACTATTACTTACCAAGATAACGAATGACAGTAGTAGAGTTCACCCAGCAATTTTCCAAATATTTGCTGGGGAGACCATTTGTTATCCACAATGACCAGAGCAGCTTGAGTTGCCAAGTCAAGCTAAAGGAGCCTGAAGGCTGAAGGCTGGTTTGCAGCATTTGACTTTATGGTTGTTCAGTGTCCTGGATGACACCGGCATTGCTCAGGATTTTATTTAAGAACTATGCTGATTGGCCAAGATTGTCTTAGACTTCGATCTCACAACATTTGTTTCAGTTAAGGGAGCCCATTAAACAAGATTTATTGTATTGATGATGGAGGATTCAGACCACTGCAAAACCTTCTCCAGCACATCCTCAATGGGATTCCCAATGGGATTAAGGTCAGGCCAAACCATGTGTGGAAATGAAGACTCGTGCTCCCTGAACCACTCCTTCACAATCTGAGCTCAATGAATCCTGGCATTATCATCTTGGAAAGAAAAAAATCAATAGATGTGTTAACCTGGTCATTCAGTACATTCAGGTTGTCAGCAGACCACTTTTTGGACACATACTGTAACAATGCTGAACCTACAGTAGACCCGACCAACAGTATCAATCGCAATTGCACAATCCACAGGTTTGTATGGTCGGCACTAGTTATGATTGGTCCACACAACTATTCTTACCCTGATGCATCCATCACTCTGGAACTGGTTAAACTCATCAGAAGTCTGTTCTTTATGCTCTATTGTAATCTGAAGCCTTTTTTTTTTGTTGTTAAATAGCCTGACTGATCTGGTTTTCTAACTGTTTAGTCCCAATTCCTAAAGAGATTCTCATCGCTCTTATTAAACATAGCCGCGAGTTTTACTGTTGTTTTTTTATGAGTGATTTCTGATCTTTTTTTTTTTTAAAGCACATTTCTACCTCTAAGATGTTGGGTCACCACTATACTGTACTTCCAGGTTGTAATAATGCATTTTAAAGTTCTAAACCCAATTTAATAGTTTTAGCAAACTTCTTAATTGTTTTCAGGACAATAATTTGACGCATCTGACAATGAGTGGTTGTTTAAGAAATGAGAAACTTCTCACTGCACCAGTTAGGGTTAAATAAGTAGTTTTGACCTGAAACATATTAATTACTGCAGTAATTATCCAACATAACTATTTGTTTAGTTAAATATAAGTCTAGTGCAGTGATGGAAGGAGAATATCCTTGTATATGGGTTGCAATCAGTAAAGCTCAGATAGACAACCCTGACATGGCCGTGATCCTGAGGTCACTTGAGGAAGGTAGGAAGCGTCTTGTCTAGGCTGGAATAGTTATCATTTGGTTATTCAATGAAGGCCTATTGGAGCCAGTGGGACCTGGGACAAGGTATCTTGGACAAAGTATTTTACTAAAGTTCTCATTCTCTATCAACCAAGGTTCCAATTTCAATCTGTGGTCTTTTCAAGGAACTTGCCATGTTTTTGAGAAGACCGACATGACCCCATTCATCGGATCAGGGCCAGGTGGACAGGTACTGTAGAAAGGGTTAATACCACACTGCAGATCTTCCTAGGTCCTGCTGCAGAAAGGTGTTTTGAGAATGTGACCTCATGGACACGTTTGCTGTTATGGCGGATTAAGCACCACAGAGATAAAGCACTGTTCAATGTACTGTAGGCTTCAAAGACACTCAAGTGGGTATTGGATTGAGTCAAATGGACAAGCTGAAAGCCCAAGGAGTTTTCACCATGATACGTTTTGTAACAGTGGCTTTGGTCGCTAGAACATACCTGCTTTTGCCAAACATAGCTTCCCACTAACATTCTTACATTTTTCTTTTTCGATCTGTCATGTTGCATGGAATGGCTAAAAAGTGACGTCCCACTGACCAGGATCATGGTCAGGATGCGGGAATAATAAAATGACCAACAAGGGGGACACACACACACATTTGTTGCTTGTTTGTTGGCATGCAGTGTGTCTGCCTCTGCTTTTCTTTTCACTTTTCTTTTCCCTCTATTAGCTCACATTTTCTTTCTGTTTGGAAGGAAATGTCTGGGTATAAATGCCACAGACTTCAACTTCGCTTTTTTCTGACTCATTCTTGTGAAGGGAAAGATCCAATATTATGGCAGTTACCCATAAAACTTAAATGGCGTGTTTTTTTTTTTCCTTAAAGCTCTACTTGACAAAAGCGCCTGTGAGTCGTCCTGGCCACAATCTGGAGGCGGAAATCAGGAAAGAAAAAAAAAGTAATGTGGCCTCTTCTCACTCTTCTCCCAGACTACGTAAACAATGTCTGCACTTTTATCTTTTTAAAATATACTTCATACTGTTGCTGCCGTCTATCTATTATGGCCTTTAGATCATTTTTTTTTTCATAATGTGCCTATACAAGTAAAATGTAAATTGTATTTTTATGCCAGCAGACAGAGGAGGTGGTACAGTAGCTCGCTGGATCAGATCTTGGGCTACCGGCCAGAAGGTTGTAAGTTCAAATCCCAGCACCACTAAGCTGCCATTTAACCTTCAGATGGCTAGTGAAGTGTGAGCAAGATAAGTGCAAGAATCCCTGTCTACTACATAGTCTAAGTACATTTGGATTTATGGTAAAAAAAAAAAAAGATTAAATAACCACAAGAAACCCCTTTATGTGGCTGTATTTACTAATGCAGCTAATTCTGACATGACTCACACAATTACAATTTAAATTGAATGATTAGTTTTGGTAAAATGAATAAATGCATGAACAACTAAAAGTTCCTACAAGGTCATAACAGGTAGATGTGTGTGTAATATACTGTAGGGACATTGGGGTATTCTAGGGACGTTTGTTTGTTGCAAGCTCATTTTTGGGAATGTTGTTGGAATGGGAACCTGGCAATCTTCCTGATAAGCATCTAAAAACGTTTTTAAATCTCCACAGTAAAACTGCAGGCTTGCATAACGGGTTTGTTCCTTCCTGCTGAGTCTTCATGCATGAACTTAATCTCTATATTTCTAGCATCTCAAAAATAAACAACCAAGCAAAAAAAAAAAAAAAAAAAAAAAATCTTATGTCCATTTTCTTAGAATCCTTTTTTGCTCAATCTAAATAATGTATGTATTTAGTTACATCTCGAATCTGTTTACATCAGAGTTGTCAAGGTAACCTGTCTTTCATTGACCAAACTAGTTTCATATCTTATCATCATCATCATCATAAAATACATATTTCAAAAGCTCAGCTGAATACAGCTCTCATATAGCCGTGCTAGAGACTAGCGACTAGGCACCGTATCATTTTCATGGCTTGCACCGTGTGGACCAGGCTGAATAGCTGGAGGCTATGATTAGCATTAACATGTGACCTGCACTTGCACCTAGAGCTCATGGCACCCTGGACGGTCGCACTCCTTCCACCATCACTCTCATATGAAATAAACTCGGTGCACTTTATTTATCTTGCCATATAACGCTTCACTGCACACTGCATCATCACACCACCGTCTGACAGGCCACTTTTCTTCTCTATTGTGCACTGGAAAATGTTTCCTCAAGGCTTGTGTACATTTAATATATTGTCTCTACTGCATATTCTTCTCTCAAACAAATGCAGGTGAAACATTCAGGAACAATTGCCACATCATTCTTAAAGTCAGCAATCCCAGCTAATCATGGCATGACTTCCATTGCTATGCATTATGGGATTGGAGAATGAGACTATAGGAGTGTCATCTAAATTAAGCGATGACAGTGAGAGCGCTAGAAGTACTATGCCAAAAGTTTTGAGTGAAGGATATGGTGAGAGTGAGGTTGCTTCCATCCTTAAAATTTCTTAAATGGCATACAGTAAGAACATGGACAAGCAGCAGACTGGGGACACTGGGGACATCAAAGCTACAGACTGGGAGAGGGCAAAAACAAATCTCTACTGACAGAGAGGAACACAAAACCTAGTCAAATGTCACTCGACAACCGTAGGACGGCAGTAAACGTCCTTCAAACACGGCGGTAAACTGAAACTGGGGTGAAGGGCACGGCAAGGACGGCTAAACCCATGCAAAGCCAAAAGAAACTGAATGAGAAGCGAAGAAGATCCAGGCTGAGGTTTGCAAAAGACCAGAGGACTTGGAGTGTAGAGACCTGGAGAGTAAGTCATCATCTCTAATGAGTCAAATTTTCAGTTTTAGCCAACACCTTGTCGTCTTATACAGTATCTTATCGTAAACACCTTGAGAGGTTTACAAGCCAAGGTGCCTCCCACCAACTGTGAAATGTGGAGGAGGGCAGCTTCAGCAAGGCTGGAATTGGGCAGATTTGTCTTTGTGAATGACGCATGAATCAAGCCAAGAACAAGGTTATCTTGGAAGAACATTTTCTTCCTCCTGCTCTGACTATGTTTCCCAACTGTAACGATTGTGTTTTTCCCCCCCTGGGCAAGGCTCCATGCCACACAGCCAGGTCCATCAAGGGGTAGATGGAGAACCCTATCATGGCCAGCTCAATCTCCAGATCTGAACCTGATTGAAAACCTCTGGAATGTGATCAAGAGGTAGACATTCGGTGTGGAGGCAAAGCGTCAAACAAAGCTGCTTGAATGTTTGCTCCAAGAGTTAAACAACACCGAGGCACATCAGGATTATTCCAACAAATCCTCATTTCAGAAAGTCCCTTAGTTAAAATGTTAGAACCATAAGGTTAAAAATGAATATGATTTGTTCTCTTGTTTTCTTTATATTATTCAAGCATGTTAAATATAATCCTATCCAATCATATCGACTCCGAAATATACCCGAGATTAATAACATTCTCATCATTATCATTTTTCATAACTTGATATGATATGACATTATAATGGTAGTTTTGGGTTTTCCCAATTCACAAACATTCTGCAAATATTTTATGACTTTATTAAATGTATTTTTAGATTATATTTTGATGATTTTTATTATTTTTTAAAAATGTTTTTACATAAGATTAGATAACATTTATTTATTTATTTATTTATTTATTTATTTATTTATTTATTAGCATAGTATAATAAAATATGGAATGAAAACATCTTGTATTTAATAATCCAGCTGTTTGTGTTTCTATTGTTGTAATCAAAGATTTAATTTCATTATTCGTTATAGTTTCAGTGATCACTGCAAAATCATTAAAGGTATTAAAGTTTCTCATAAAATGTGCTGTTATGCTGTAAAAGCTGCCGCGCCCAGGGTCAACAGATGCTATTACAATCACGGTTGGCACCGCCCACGTCTGTGGCTGAACGTGAAAATCTCCATGGTGAAAGGGAATTAGTAAAATTGTTGAGAAAACGTATCCTTTAATTTCATTCATCATTTGATTGAAATGGGACTGATGGATCCAAAAGGTGCAGAATGTTTCAAACTAAAGGGAACATGTTTGATGTTTGTCCACTGTGTATCCTCACCGACTGGGTGGCTGCTACAGGCAGATTGTACGATATTATTATTATTATTATTGAGATTAAAGATGTTTGAATAGTGTATCTTGTTGTGCTTCATTAACGGATCAGAGTTTACATGATGCTGTTTATTTATGAACCTCCCTCACAAAGGAGAGATACGCTATTATTAAAATCACGTTCCACGTTGAACACCCACAGGTGGACTCAGTGTAACGTCTGAAGGCACCTGGATGCACTGGGACTAATCTGATGCACTGGAACTAATCTGATGGTTTCACACCAACAGGCCAACTGGGTGAGAACGTGTCCACGGCACTACAATGATCAAAGTGAGCCTGGTTTAGTCACTGACCCTAAGAATCCGATGTTGTAATCGATAGTAAGGTTGGACTTAACACACTAGTATCTGCCAAAGGAAAAAAGTGACTACACAGCAAAACAAAGCCGGAAAGGTGAACTGTAAGAGCAGAAGACTAAAAACAACTCAAGTGAGCAATTTCGAACCATGTTCCCAAGAGCAAAAACTGAAGAAATCTGTAATTGAGTCAGGTTGCACAGATAAAGCTCTTGGGCTTCTGAAGTCAATCTCCTGGAGACAGAAAGAGATGAGTCATCCAATCTCAGGGAAAAAAAACGGACTCACTTTTTAAGATAAAGTTCTTAAAAAGAATTTCTCCTTCATAAAGTGGTAATGCGTTGGTTCGAAAAAGAGGAGCTTTGACATTTTCCACAAATGATCAAAAGACGACATCTTGAGGCAACAGGACCATCAAACAAAGACCGAACATTTCATGTGTAGGAACTGAGAGGTGAGAAACCAAAGCGAGGGTGGAGTCTTTACCTCCCTACACCCCGTCCCGTCCCGTCCCGTCCCCATGTGGACTCGTCGCTCTCTGATCTGTTTGGGTAAATAATCATTGAATATTTTAACATGGACAGAAAAAAGACACAAACTTCATCCACAGCTTTTTTTATACTCTTATTAAATGTATTTTTCTTTTAAATTAGTAACTAGAAATACATATAAAATAAATGTACATATCCAGCCATGATGGCAGCAGCCCGTCTGCCCCAGGCTCAGTGATTCCACTCGGTCCAGGCAGAGCTGAGCTGCACCGCGCTGTTCTCCCGCCCATGCAGGTCAGAAAATGTGCAGAAGTATGTTAATAATTCTTGATTACACACCTCTCTGTCCAATCACACACACACACACACACACACACACACACACACACACACACACACACACACACACACACACAAACATACACACAGACACTATAAATAACACAGACATTCACAAGCTCTTTGCCAAGTCTCGTCCTCGCGTGTTCCAGTAACTATATCAAGCTTTTCCTTCTCACGTCTATATTTCTGCTCCTGACTGCCGCGTTTATACTTTACACTTCTTGCTTTGTTTGTTTTCTCATCACCTCACACTTGCTTGGTCTTTTTTTATTATCTTATTATTATATTATTCGTGATCCTGGAATAATTTTGCATTATTTGGTTCCATGACACATGTAGGAAAGATAAAGATCAGGTGAAGAAGAAAGAAAAAGGGGAAAAAAACACCACCCTGACAGACCCTCACCCTGATACACCCAGTGCATGGACACACACACACACACACACACACACACACACACACACACACACACACACACACACACCACCACCCTCACACACACCACCACCCTCACACACACCACCACCCTCACACACACCAACACCATCACACACACCACCCACACACACACTAACACCCTCACACACACCACCACCCTCACACACACCACCCACACACACACCAACACCATCACACACCTTCACCCTCACACACACCAACACCCTCACACACACCAACACCCTCACACACACCAACACCCTCACACACACACACACACACCAACACACCAACACCCTCACACACACCAACACCCTCTCACACACACACACACACACACACACACACACACACACACACACACACACACACACACACACACACACACACACACA
>JAAGKR010012977.1:0-15074 GCA_011419295.1 Clarias macrocephalus
ATCATACAGTTAATGAACATCTGTATGATCATCTGCTACAATGTAACCCTACGATCATACAGTTAATGAACATCTGTATGATCATCTGCTACAATGTAACCCTAAGTTCATACAGTTAATGAACATCTGTATGATCATCTGCTACAATGTAACCCTACGATCATACAGTTAATGAACATCTGTATGATCATCTGCTACAATGTAACCCTACGATCATACAGTTAATGAACATCTGTATGATCATCTGCTACAATGTAACCCTACGATCATACAGTTAATGAACATCTGTATGATCATCTGCTACAATGTAACCCTAAGTTCATACAGTATTTACTGTATACGTTAACTGTATGATCTTAGAACTACACTGTAGCAGATGATACAGCAAAACAGTACACACGATGAGAACTGGATTGACCTTACACACACACACACACACACACTCGCACGCACAGCACGGCAGCGAAGGCACTGACAGCCAGTGCACAGAGGGGGCGTGGTTTCCCCATGCTGGAGCAGTGTGAGATTGCAGCCCTGTGCTTACTGTGCCAATAAAGAAGACAGGAGCTGGGGAGGCATGGCCGACCATCCGCTTCTCCGGACTCGGGCTTTGACCTAATAAAAGCGATCACGCTGAGGCGTTTGCGGGGCGCCCAGGACATCTCCATCTCCTCCTCCTCCTCCGAGAGGAGCACAGCGGCGGCGGCTTTCAGGTACCGCTTTTGTTATCAGTCAGCGCTTGATGATTTTCCGCGTTAGTGTGAAGGTGGATCACACAATGTACTGCGCATAGTTCAGATCGGACAGTCCCGCATAGTACTGTAGCTATCGACTGGACTCGTTTATAGACAAATGAAGATGAAGAACAAATGAAGATGCACAAGAGCTTTCTGGAGTAAAGTGAGGAATAAAAGGACGATCGGGTTCAGAAACTTCCTGAATGAATGAATGAAGCTTAATCAGTTTGGTTAATATATATGTGTGTGTGTATTTTTTTTAATGCTTTGAAGCGCGTTGTTTGGAAAACAAAGGACATGCGATCAAAAGCGTTTAAATTAAATAAACAGTTCATCATCAAAGAGCGAGAGAGATAAAGAGAGATGGGGAACATGCTCATGATGATGGTGATGATGATGATGGGTGCTTTTTTTTTTTTTTTTTTTGTCTTGCAGGTAGGTGCATGGGGATCCTCTCCGCATTGTTCTTGCGAGCCGAAATGATCAATAGCGCGTTACATAAGCGTTTAAAAAGCATCAAGGTTATGTCAAGCCTTGCATCCAGGCTAGTGCATGCGCGCGCGTGTGTGTTTGTGTGTTTATTTAATTTGGCAGCGTCTTTGTTAGACTGGACACACTTTCTTATGCTTTATTTTGTGCAATCAATAATTTGAGTCTTTC
This sequence comes from Clarias macrocephalus, assembly GCA_011419295.1. Taxonomy (NCBI): domain Eukaryota; kingdom Metazoa; phylum Chordata; class Actinopteri; order Siluriformes; family Clariidae; genus Clarias; species Clarias macrocephalus. The sequence goes on from JAAGKR010012977.1 coordinate 1,398, forward strand.
AGTATTATGGATGTGTGTGTGTGTGTGTGTGTGTGTGATGTCCAATATCAATGCTTCCTAATTTGTACTGTGCAACTCCCTATTGGTTGGGAAAAAAAAATTATGCACACAGCCAAAACACAGTATTGGTGCTGATTTTATTATTATTATTATTATTATTATTATTATTATACAAATATAAAAATATAAAAATTTTTTGTGTCAAAGAAGCTATTTCTGAAGTTTATGCAAAATTTAAAGTTGCTTAGCCGTTCTGGAGAGATGTACTCAAAAAATAGCCACTTTTTCAGCGTTATACTGTCTCGCCTCAAACAATAATATTTTAAAATGCTAATTATTCATATTTCTAAATAATAGAGAATTGATACTTAAACTGGTGTAAGCTTCTAGAATCGTATGACCTGTAAAGAAATGTTGCTTAAATTGGTTTTTGGTAAAAGCTTAAAAATCTGTTGTGTCCGTAACCATATTGCAATATCTTAACAATTTAAAATAATAATTTTAAAATAATACACTTTTTTCAGGTTTATGTCTTTTCATGTGAAATATAAAAATTGTCCAGTTTTCCTCTGAATGACAATTAAGATCACTGAAAGATTCTAAATCAAAAAAGTTACAGACACTACATACACTGATACCATGTTTTGGCAGACACAATACTGATGGGGCGGCACGGTGGCTTAATGGTTAGCACTGTTGCCTTGCGCCTCAAGTGTCCAGGTTCGATTCCCGCATTGTGGAGTTCGCATGTGCTTGGTGGATTTCCTCCGGGTGCTCCGGTTTCCTTCCACAGTCCAAAGACATATAGATTAGGCTACTTGGTGTTAACTGGTCCTAATTGGCCCAAATAGTGTGCAGTGTGTGAATGAGCATGTGTGTGTGTGTGTGTGTATGTGTACCTGCTATGGATTGGCACCCCATCCAGGGTGTACGCCGCCTCATACAGTCTCCTGGGACAGGCTCCAGGAACCCTAATTGGCCCAAATTGACTCTGTATACAGGATAAAGCAGTATAGATGAGATGAGACAATACCGATGGATATTCCAGGCACTAATTGATCCATACGTGTTTGAAATTTACGAATGACCTCATTGCATTAGTAGTGGTTATCCCAAAACTGTTTCCATTTACCAGCACACAAAGATGGCAACCAGTTCAACCAGCTTTGCCATCTGGAAGGGTGTTTGCGAAGTTTCATTTTGGACCAACTTTTTAAATTAGTTTTAAGATTAAGGCTTTAAATTAACACTACATAGCCCTTTAAAGGTAAAAGATACACACTTAAGGTACAAAATGTGCACGCTTCAAAGTGCTGCCTCAGTGATATGGAAAGGTAGGAGTGTACTGTAGAAATAACACGAGTCGAGGGCAGGTCCAATAGTTTCCTCGTTTTCCAGGATGAGTGTAAGTGTAAGCTGTCGTCCAGAAGGAAAGCGAGACGGAGGGCAAGTCAGGACAAATAAGCCACCGGTTCTGAAATCTTAGCAGAGGCAAACAGCAGGCTGGATGTGGTTGACATTTCTCGTTTCCAGACCGTGATGATTAGCACAGTGTCAGATTAAGGTGTGTGGTTTTTCCATTCTACAGTACAGTGGTTTGCATTACGGTATACTGATGTTGGTTTTTACTGGATTACAGGAAACTGGTTTTAGAAAGAGCAGAAAAATATATATTGCTATCTTTAAGAACAGTACAGTTTATGTAATAAATTAAAAGTACAGGTTTATTCCTGTTTTTATTTTACATTGAGCTGATTTGTCAAAGTCATTAACAACTGAGCAGTTGTTAAGGGTGCAACTTGGTGATGTTAAACCTAAGTTCATGACATTCTGATCAGCATCTCATTGATACTTAATGACATCAAATCCATTTATTTTAATATCTATTATTAGTACTGGGTTGGACCCCCTTTTGCCTTCAGAAATGCCTTAATTATTCACAGCAGAGGTGGGTAGAGTAGCCAAAAAAGTACTCAATTTGTACTTCAAAATAATATTACTCAAGTAAATGTAAAAAAAAATTATTCGGTGAAAAGATTACTCAAGTACTGAGAAACTGTTTCTTTGTAATGTCCGTTTTTTTTTTTTTTTTTTTTTTTAGAAATCATGTAAGCAGTCAGACAAGATTATAAAATAAATGTACAAATTGCAACATTTCCAACTAATAAAATAAATGAAAAAAATTTACTAAAATAAACGAATGAAGCTAAATATCTTTACAAAATAGCAAATTAAAGAAACACAAATTTCCTAAAGTCATTTTTTTCACAATATAAAGCTTTTAAAATAAGTCCTTACTGTAGGTAACATATGTATGTTTGAACAGTGTAGACTATTTCCTCTGTAAGATATACTGTATATTCGGTCACCCTGCAAATGACTCAGCAGAAAATAACATTAGAACATACAGTATGTATAAGAGGTCTCATTTAACCATAAACTGTGTCCAGAAGAACACATGTAAGAAAATTATATATTTTTTTACCTTCTAGTTTATTTGCTAATTATATATGTTAAGATTGCAACATTAAATAAAACAGCTAAACTAACCGCAACATGTTTTCTACACTGCCTATCTCTACTAAAGACAACCCACCCCTTCTGTGTGGTCATGTGACTCCATGTGGTTATTGTTATTGTGGCTGATTGGTCAAACGGAGTCAGTCATGTGATTATTGTGGCTACATCTGATTGGTGAAACACAGTCATGTGGTAGATCCACTGGCTGCATTTTTCTGGCAAACACAAAGAATATCTAAAATGTCGAATAGATTGTTAGAAAAGTAACGAGTCAAGTGTAGCCGAATGTAGCGGAGTAAGAGTAGTGTTTCTTCTTCATAAATCTACTCAAGTAAAAGTAAAAAGTATGGTGCAGTAAAACTACTCATAGAAGTAAATTTTTTCCCAAAAAGTTACTCGAGTAAATGTTCATAGCACAGATTTAACAAGGTGCTGGAAACACACCTTGGAGATTTTGGTCCATATTGACATGATAGCATCACGCAGTTGCTGCACATCCATGACACGAATCTCCCGTTCCACCACATCCCAAAGGTGCTCTATTGGATTGAGATCTGGTGAGACTGTGAAGTCATGTTTGAGATCATTTTAGCTTTGTGTCATGGCTCATTTTTGTGTGGTCCTAATGGCATGGACATGGTCAGCAACAATACTCATTAATGTGGCATTTAAGCAAAATTGGTAATAAGTGGCCCAAAGTGTGCCAAGAAAATATCAACCATTGATACAAAACAAGACGGATCCTTTCATGCTTTCATGTTGTTTATGCCAAATTCTGATCCTACCATGCAAATGTCGCAGGCAACATGACCAGGCAACGTTTTTCCAGTCTTCTATTGTCAAATTTTTGGTGACCTCATGCCTGAGATTCCTGTTCTTAGCTGACAGCAGTTGGCACTCAGTGTGGTCTTCCGCTCCTGTAGCCAATCTGCTTTAACGTTCAATGTGTTGAATGATCAGACATCTCGGCATATCTCGGGTGTAACAAGATGTTATTTGAGTTACCGTTGCCTTTCTGTCTGCTCGAACCAGTCCGACCTCTGGCATCAACTAGCCATTTTTACCCAGAAAACTGCCACTCATGGATATTTTCTTTTTTTCCATATTATTCTCTATAAACCCTAGAGATGGTTGTGCGTGGAAATCACAGTAGATCAGCAGTTTTAGAAACGCCCATCTGGCACCAACATCCATGCCACATTCAAAGTCTTAAATCACCATTCATGTTTGAATACTGAATGCCAATCATGGGTAAATAACCAGGCTGGTGAAGCTGATTTACCATTATTGATGCCGACAAAACTCATGAAATTTAAATTATTGAAATTATTGACTAATTTTTTTGTATATCCATGCGTCCCTCCTTAATGATCCAGTATATTTGCAGTGCAGTATAGTGTCATAGTGAGAAATGCAGTCTATGTGTATCATATATATGTCGTGCAGCACACTTGGGAATATATGGCACAATGCAACATGAAACCTGCCTGATCGATCAATGATCAGTCACTTAGTGCTGGCTCTAATACACCGTTTGGTTCGCAGCATTAAAACATGATCAAAGGGCAACAACTGATTAATTGCAGCTCATTTATAATTAAATAACTGGTTTGTATGTGTCTTTATGTATGCTTTTATGTATTATTATTATTATTATTTTTTTTGGTTAATGCTATTAGTATGAAATGACTTTAAACATTCTCACAAGCTGTATACGTTTTTTTTCTCCCCGAATTTTTCACGGCTACTGTAAATATTTGCACAAACAATTTACGAATAAACCTGTTCGAATGCAACTGATATGAATTTGCCCTGTAATGATGAGCTGCCCTTAGTTGGCTGCAGCTCCCTGTGGTCACTCACATGGGAGATTCCTGTTTCAGATGTTCTCAGACCCACCCTTCTAATAGCATTATCTAATGCACATGCTGTCTAATAACACACACTATACCGTATATTCACACTAGAAGTCTCTTTTTTGCAAGTCACTATACAAGCCATTCCGGATTTGCTTAACACACGCTTAACATGGCACACACACCAACACGGCTAGGCATTTGTTTTTGGGCCTGCCATGTGTGCCGAGCGGGCACACGTCCCCTCCCCAATCTCCTTCAGTGTAAAGGCAAAGTAATTTTTTTTACATTTCGTTTCGTCAGAGACCTTCCTGTTGAACCTCCTCAAATCCAGGACTTGTTATTGCCTCCATCAAGCAAGGAAAATGTGGAATGGCAAGCTGGTTTGTGGTACCACTTACAGGAATCTTACGATTTTACAAGCTAGTTGAAAGTCCAGGTGGCGAAAAAAGCAAATGCCACACCTCACCTGAATAAACACTTCCACTCCCTGACTTAAGCCCTTTCAGGTATTTCCCTCGATCAATCCCACTTCGCGCACATTGCACGTCTACGCATGAGAGACAGAAAATGAATAGAGTATGTTTACAGTAAGAGAAAATACAGTACGAGCCTGAATGAATCCACTGATGCTTTACGCTTTCCTGCTTATTTTTTGTTAAGGGCGTTGAGTTGATGTTACTTTAGATATGTATCAAAGGCATTAATATAAGCATGTAAACATTTAAAACACTTCAAAAGGCACTTGGTTTACTTGGGAAAAATAATTACTCCATACTGCAATAACATACGTGTGTGATGTTCTTTAAAGACTTACTTTTTTCCCCATTTTTGAGTTTGTATTCAAGTGTTTCCGGATTTGCATTAAATTTTTTTTTTTACTGTTATGTTTCTAAATTTGCTGGTGTGCTTTTGGCTGTATGGTTTGATTTCTGATTCAATGCTGTTCTTTACCTACAAATTTGCACTTAAGTGGGTCACATCTGCACATGTCTATAACAGTTTATTATAATTTTTTTGATCCAGTGTTTCCCCTAATTTAGTCGTGTCCAATGCACTTGAGCATTGACCCTGACCATACCTTTTCAAACTGGCATAACACACTCTTTTGTGTGAGCTCAAAAATGATGATGGATGTGTGAGTCTGAGTATACCATTCTTCCCGCTGAGAGACTATGGCCAATATGATCACTCTAGACTCCCGCTACCGATGGCTGTAGCATCACCCAGGCTCCTGCTCTCCGGATGATAGTGGCGAGCACTTTGCCGCTGCACCGCTCAGGAGTTTAAACAGTTTACTTTACATATAAAGTAAAATTCTAGAGGTTATTGGCTAATGTCTTAAAAATCAATATAAGTGGGTCTGCAACATGGTGGCACAGTGGCTTTGTGGTTTGGACTGTTGTCTTGCATCTCTACGGTCAGGGATTTGATTCCCGCCTCAGGGTCTGTGCCTGGTGGGTTTCCACCGGGAACTCTGGTTTCCTCCCACAGTCGAAAGACATGCAGATTAGACTAACTTGCATTCCCAGTGTGTGAATGAGTGTGCGGATGTTGACCTACCACGATTGTAAAATAGGAATAAACACGGCCACCATCGGATTTCACGATTCCAGATTCTCTATAAATATACATACAGAAGATATAACGATAGCATCCAGAAGCCATTAAACTTTTCACTTTCCTTGTTTAATGTTAAAGGTCACATATTTTACTATTGCTCTAACAACTTTAATGCATTTCACCCCTCAATCTCCATCTGTTTCACTCCTCCTCTGAGCACTCCATTTCAGTGTCTACTGTATGTAAACGAGGCACTGTTGAGCTATTCATCTTATATGAGGTCACATTAGGGGACAATTACTGAATGTCTAAAAATGACTGAAAAAGTGAATCTTGCATAGTGATGGGGCCCTTTAAGTGCTTAATTTGCTGCATTGGAATGAGATGGACCTCACTTTTAATGGTTGTAGATTGGTAAGGATATAATGGAATTACTGAAATTTGTTGGTTAGTAGTGAGTGTTAGGGTTGCATTACTTTCTGAATGTATTGCACTCTGGACTGTTGGATCCCTACAAATGTTTTCTCCTTATACAGTACGTGACCTCATTGTATTATCTAATGTTGTGTCCATGGTTTCATTATTATTATTATTATTATTGGAAGTGGTTATTAACAAATCACCCTCCTCCGCCTTATATTTCACAGTGAAGGAAACAATACAGTAGAATGTAATGACAGTGCACAAAAAAAAATCTGACAGGTTTATAGAGAGCGCATGGAAAATTTGTGTTCAGATTTGAAAAAGAGTCATCACAAAACAGCTTTCCTTTTAAAACATGCTTGGTTTAGTTCTTGGCCAGCACTGACCGTGATGACAGTGTACGATTCATGGACATGGATTTTAAAATATTCAGTGACTGAAGTGTGTTCTTGTAACAGATCTATTTTTAGACATGTAACCTACTGTACAACTGCCACTGCGACAAATAAACCCAAATATCTAAAACCAGACACACCGATTCTTAACCGTCATTCCCGTAACTCTCTGTAACCTGACACCCCTCTTTGTTAAGAGTGTTCTGCCAGGATACGATTTAACTTACAGTGCCTTTTTGCTCTGAGGTACTTAAGACAATCCTTCTGTAATCACCCTTAAAGTCGTTGCCGTTAGCCCAGGGGAATAAAGCCTTGATTGTAAAACTGATAGGCCCCGAGCCCAAACGGCACTCTGATTGAGTGTCATCAGAGCCAGGACGGAGTTTGATTTCTCCACACTTAATATGAGTAATACGAGCACAACTCCGTGGGAATTAAATCCGTCCCATGCCAATAAATAAGAGCGTTTTAACTTTCAGGTCCAAATTTGCTTGGTTTCTTTGGCCCAGTTTAGAATGGTACTGGAGCTCTGAGATCATGACGCATCAGGAAAGCTCCATGATGAATTACAGGCTGTGACTTTGCACAAGCTTAGAACTCTTTCCAGATTTTACAGCTGGTCCGGTTTAGGTTTCCAGTCCAGGTATAATGCGGCTGAGTAAGACAACTGATTTTTCGGTACAGTACATGGCTGTAATTAAGTAGTCGTAATAAATGAAATAGCATTTTCTAAACAGGAACACCAACATCAACACCATTACCACCATCACCACCACCACCACCAACAACAACAACGCTTTCTTTCAAATCTTGACTCTCATCCGTTTTAACATTCATGGTGGCAGACAATAGAAACAAGAGATTCCTTTATTCATTTACCTTTAGTAAAGGCTTTATCCTGGTCAGGGTCATGCAGGATCCGGAGCCTTTATTCATCACATATACATTACTGTTTATTCTTTGCATACCCCGGCTTTGTTGCTCTGAGCATAGAGGGCAGACTCAGACTATATACGCCCCTGGAGTATACATTGTTAAGGGCCTTGGTCAAGAGCTGAACTCTGTAATCTTGGTCAACAACACAGAGTTTCCTACCAATCCAGAGAATGGACTAGTATCAGGGTTGGACTGGGACCATCCTTGTCCGCTTAAATATGCTATGATGTTCGACTAGTCTCGAGGGTGTCTGATAGTTGGTGTTTAAACTTCTAAGAGATCTTTAGGTCATCTTTGTGAAAATAAGGCTTAAAGGCTTGACAAACATCTGGGGTGTTAACTTTTTAAAGGCTGTAATGGATCCTGAAGGCAGCCCCAATACCGTAGGTCTTTAGTATTTGTGGTCCTGAATTTGTGAATCCTGCAGTTCAACCTGTGTCCACTGGAACGATCTCTGTTACAGCTTAAAATACCTTACGAAAAAAAAGTTTGTGTTGGTGTACTCAGTGTACCTTTAACATGATTATACATTCAGGTCGAGCATTACTGAAATTCCCAGACAATGATAAAAGCTGCACAGTTTAAACATTACAATACCGTTAATGAGCAGAAAAATGTTTGTTAATTTAATAGATGGATCTGTTCATTTGATCCAGTTTCTTCAATTTATTTTCTGTTCATGTTTTCTCAGTATACCCGAGCCGTGAGCGGACTGCCTGCTTCATGTCTGAAACAATGGAACTCCCCAAACATGGGGAAATGGCTTGAAGCGAGGTCAGACCTGTATGTGGGATGTGGCAATGACTTCCATCTGATTTCCTGTAATGTGCAAGTGGTGTTTGTGAATGATTGTGCGTAGAGTTCTCACAGACAGATGTGTCTTTGGCAAGCTAGCAACAAGTCATCCATCGATTTTCAAGGATCAGGTGTTCTACTTGCTACTTCTTGAGTGTTAAACTACACTTTCCTCATTTTATCCCTTTATCCTTTTGTGCTTACTCTCCTGGCTCCTCTACCTGTAAGTGGCCATAGACAGCAACCTCTCCTCCTTAAAGTTCCACCTTTTGCTGAACCAAAGTGAAATAGTGAGAACAGAGGGTGTAAAGAGTGTGGCCTAGTAAGAGATGTGATTGGGCTAGCCCAGTGTCAGTATAGAAAAATAAACCAATGGGCTGCTGGCACTGCTTTACGGCCTGGTCAGTGGACAAAAATAAATAAATGATAGGTGTTATCCAAGGTGTATCTGCCCATCGGAAAAATGCCATCGTATACCAGATTACCAGGTCACCATCGGCTAACATGATTTCATACTCTTGCATTCATCTTAGGCCAACATAGTGGACTGGGGCAGCATTAGCAAACTTATTCAAGGTGTTAAAACCCTGACAAAGCAGTGTCTACTTCATTCATTTGGGACTGCGGTAGCCATATCAGCAGATTGCCTCAACAATATGATCAAGCATTGGTTACAGATGTGCCTGTGAAACTGTGGTTATCCTGGATAGCAGCCAGATGCAGTGCGAGTCACCTGGATACCTTCTTATTTGTGTGCAAACAATGTCATTGCAGTATTTGCAAAAGAGTAGTGCTGGTACTGAATGAAATGGATCCCTAGCAATTATCCACATCACCCCCCCTTGGGTGGTTAACATACAGCAACAGTTTCATGAGGAATCAGACTGACATTTGGACTAATCCAAAAGGAAATTAGAGATAGTAAATGCACTCAGCCCTTGTAGATACTGACCTCTGAATGATAGCCAAGATGAGAAGATTGGTAGGGTAGCGCCTGGTAAAATGGCATATCAAGATCGGTGGTTCCAGGAACTCAGTGTACAGCTGTGGTAATGGAGCTCCTTGTGTCTTTCCACAGAAGATGAGTTGGTTCGATGATATAGATGGATGCTCTAGAGGGTAAATATCACTATAGTGTGTTTCAACAAAAAATGAATGTTTGTTTTTGTTGAACACTACCATTGAATGATTAGCCAAATTAGATTGCTGCAAAAGACAACCACAAGATTATGTAAGAATCCACCAGAGCATGGGAAGGAATTATCATCAGATCAAGCAGTTTCCTGAATTGGAGGGAACTTCCAAATGGGGAAAAGAAATCACACCAGGCTCGTAGGGAAATGTGGCAGGTGAAGGTACCTCAACTCTCTCTATATATATTAAATAATTGCCATAAGCTTATGAGACCCCATAGAGATTTCATCCATGGTGTTTTGGTGCATTAACGAGGCAGCTACATAAACTTGCCACCATCTAGGAGTTAGTGAATTAAAAGTATTTTGGTTATTACTGTAGGTAGTGCATTTGATCCAGTCTGTGGGCGCACACCCTTTCAGGAACAGCTTGCATTGGCATACTATACCTGTGTAGTAACGGCTATTGCATTCCAGAGTGTTTCCCAGACTTCTACAGTAGGTCACAGTCATCAGTTGTTCATTCATACCGAGGCATGGGTGACCTGGCTAAGGGTGCCAAATCTCTCTGTCCATTTGAGACAGCAGATCTGTTCAGAGAGGAAGCAGTGGTGGAAACTTGCCAGCCAGCCAGCTAGCCATCCAAAAGCCACCAAGACTTTCTCTATCTTCACAATGTGGGAAAAAAAGCAGTGATAAAGGAGGAAAAGTGTAGAGTACAGTAGATACTAAGACCAGTCATGGGCCATTGCACGAGGTGTCAGTAGGCTACTGTGTTACAGCCCTGGCAGATTAGTCACCCTCAGTTAGGCTAACTATGGCTAGGCCCACCTCAGGTGACTCCGAACAAGCTGGAAGGAGCTGTGCAGCATCATGCTGCCCTGATGGTTGATGTAGCTGACTGTTGCAGTGTGACGATGTCTTTGAACTTTGAAAAGAAGCTTGAATGTCTAAATTCACTGATATGTTCTGGTCCTACATTAGTGTTTAAAACCTATTTGACTTCATAAGGACTAGCTGGTTGCTTTTGAAAGTATTTAGCCGTTTTTTTATTTATTTCAGCGTTAGGTCATTTATCTCTGACACTTATTTGCTTTGATTCCATAAAGCAATGTACCCAATAAAAAATGGCTCAGACATATGGATTTGCTTTCTTGTATTTGAAGAACGGTGGAACGGTGGTTTAGCACCTCAAGGGTGAGGGTTCGATTCCCGCCTCGGGTCCTTTGGGCACTTTGGTTTCCTTCCACGGTTCAATGACATGCTTTAGGCTAACTGGTATTCCTAAATTGCCCACAGTGTCAGTGAGTTTGTGGGCTAGTTAGGCTCAAGGCCCTCAGCGACGCTGTACAGGATAAAGCGGTAGAGACGATGAGAGAGTATTTGAGAAACGTGCATGCAAACTTTTATTTATTGCACATCCTTCATAGTTTACAGATCGATAATACAGATAAAGTTGTCAGGTTTTAGGTCCAATGTGCTATTAAATAAAAAAACAACAACAACCAAACAAACAACAACAGAAAAAGTCTGTTGTCGACATGCGGTTAACACAGCTGGTCGAGAATATTGGTTTCCTCTGAGAACTGCTCATTAATTTCTGTGAAAAGCATAAGCCGTTGCAAATTAGCCATTACACTTTCTTAGAGTTGACTGCTATTGATTGCAGGTGGAGGTATTTCATGGAGTTTCTCATCATTTCTGTTTATTCACTGTTCGTGGAATCAGCGAACATATGTCTGGCGCCCTTCTGCATTACATCACCTTGCTATCAAGCAGCATGATCTGCCTTTACAGCTGGACTGCTAGGAAAACAGAAAATGATTTGATTCCGGAAGGGTTTTTTTTCCTTTTTTTCCCCTCTCTTAAACCTTTTACTTTTAGGTACACAGAATGAACTTCAGACTTACATTCAGACGATGATTTCGGAGTTATATACTGTAAGTCGGGTTAACCCTGAAACAGAAAGCTCTATTTACAAATCGCTGGATACTGTACGCTATACCTGTTTTACAACTGCAGTTCCATGCTGTGGTTGGAAATGATGACTTAAGTCCTGTTAATGCATGAACTGCACTGAACAATAGAACAGTGTTTCTTAACGAGGCACTACGTACTCGTTCTTCAGTCCTCGGAACACCTAAAGATCACCTAGTTTTAGATAGATTGCTTGCTTCAGGGGTTAAGTATAAGATTCCTTTTAAAATATACAACATATTATATTTTACATTTAGATAGTAAAATTTAGATAGGTCGCCTTGCACCTCCAGGCTCCAGGTTCGATTCAGGGTCTTTGTGCATGTTCATGAGTTTGCAAGCTCCCCGTGCTTGATGGGTTTCCTCGGGGTACTCCCGTTTGGTCCGGTTTCCTCCCACAGTCCAAAGACATGCATGTTAGGCTAATTGCCGTTCCCAGATTGCTTTTAGTGTATGAATGAGTGTGTGTACACTGTATGTGTGTCAACCTGAGGTTAATTGGCACCCCATCTAGGCTGTACCCTACCTTATACCTTATGTCTCCTGACCCGCCATGACCCCTAACATGACAAGGTTATTCATTCTTTTACTGTATTTGTTTGTTTATTATTTTTTTTTTATTTTATTATCTTCAAAAGAGAGAAAAAGTCAGGGGAACGAGCGTTTATAGCTCCTATATCGCAAATGTTAACCTGAGCTTTAGTTTGCAGACAGTCCACCGGATACTCTCACTCACTTATCGTCTATACCGCTTAATCCTGTATTCAGGGTCGTGGCGGGGTGGGGGGTCCTTGAGCCTATCCCAGGAGACTATGGCACGAGGCGGGGTACACCCTGGACAGGGAGCCAATCCATAGCCGGGCAGTCCACCGGATAAAAAAAGTGAACTAACGATTGATGTAAGTTGATGTATAGAATAGAATATTATAATAAATAGAATACTAGAATAAAATGCTTCAGGAAATAAAACTTGTGATGGTCATCAGTATACCACTTGGTTGTCGATTATGTTCTTATAACGGCACATTCTATCTTATATAACATACATGCATGTAATAATATAGCAAAATAAAGCTGTATTTGAGAGTTATATTTATGCTGCTGTTCACAGGCTTGGAGAGCAACCATGTCACAGCTACAGTCTGTGGGTGTTCATGTGGAAGTACAAAAGGAGACTAAAATCACCATAATGTTTAACAATATATATATAACAGGAAAAAACAATCAAAGGTCCCATATTTTGGTACTTTTTTACCAGGTTAACACAGGTCTCAGAGGTCGGAAGAGGTCTCACTGTTTCATTCCTTCTCCGAACATTCCATTTCAATGTTTCAAAAAAGAAAAATACGGCCAATACGAACATGGAAAAAGGACATAAAGGCAAGGAATGTATAGCTCTCATTTGTACACAAACACACACACATACTGTTTACACACACTGGATCTGCCCCCCATCTGAATGTCTAAAAATGTCTGCATAATAAAGGCATAATAGATTTCCCTTGAAATACATTATGGAATCTTACTTAATGTATTCATAATAATAATAATGTATTTATAATAACATTTATTTATTTTATTTCCATCATACATTAATAATGTATTCAATACATTGTAAAGTTGATATACAATATATACAGTACAGACCAAAAGTTTGGACACACCTTCTCATTCAAAGAGGTTGAATTTGTATTATGGCAAGAAAAAAGCAGCTAAGTAAAGAAAAACGAGTGGCCATCATTACTTTAAGAAATGAAGGTCAATCAGTCGGAAAAATTGGGAAAACTTTGAAAGTGTCCCCAAGTGCAGTTACAAAAAGCATCAAGCGCTACAAAGAAACTGGCTCACATGCGGACCGCCCCAGGAAAGGAAGACCAAGAGTCACCTCTGCTGCGGAGGATAAGTTCATCCGAGTCACCAGCCTCAGAAATCGCAGGTTAACAGCAGCTCAGATCAGAGAGCAGATCAATGCCACACAGAGTTCTAGCAGCAGACACGTCTCTAGAACAACTGTTAAGAGGAGACTGTGTGAATCAGGCCTTCATGGTAGAAGATCTGCTAGGAAACCACTGCTAAGGA
>JAAGKR010012978.1:0-12500 GCA_011419295.1 Clarias macrocephalus
GGGCTAGCCTTAGCGTTAGCTTTGGCTGAACGAGTATGCCGCCGAGTCGTCACCCACTCGCCCCGCTGTGAGGCTCTACTGCCGGAGTCGGGGGCTGGTTATCTCCGCCTGCGGCACCCAGACTTTCCGCTACGGGAATAACGCTGCTCTCGCGCTCTCTAACCCTCTCTAGAGTCTGGATGCGCTCCTCTAATGCTAATATCTTCTCCGTCAGGGTGCTCACTAACACACACCTATCACAAATAAAATTATCACTAATGACGGAGGAAGAATGTCTAAACATCCTGCACTCCACACACTGAGCGAGCTGAATGGTGGACATAGTAACGTACCTTTGTGCCGGAGTTGTGATTATTTGCTGATGGATTCGCTTGTTGTTGGTCAGATGATATGCGCGTTTTCTCAAAAAGCGCAAAAACTGATCAAGTCCAGTAGTATCAAAGCGTAAAAACTAGTTTGTTATTTAGTAAAAACGGGAAAAATATATAATTATAAAATATATATATATATATAATCTAAAACGCTGTTACAAACAAACGAGGAACTTTCGCGGGAAAAATACGAAAAAAAAAAAAAAGGTGAGGAAGAGGAAGTGGTTCTATTTTTTTTCAGAACATCAGGCAGATTCGTAAGTTGAGGATTCAGGAAAGTATAAATGATATTTAGTAGTTTGGCTCGTAGACGGTATAAGAGCAGGACAAATCATTGGTGACGCCCCCCTCAGGTTTAGGAGGTTCTGGGACTCAGCCGTCGGAGATCTGCTCATCACCATCTCGTCCCAGTTACTCCATAAATGGGCAAGTGGGCGGAGAAAACGAAGCTGTTGATTGGAACACACCTACTTAACGCAGTTAATACAAGCTAGCGAGCTTCTGTTAGCAAAGCAGCTGTCACTCAAATCAACCACACCAAGCATAAGCATAACTTAATGGTTTAATATGCAATCGTAACTGATGAGTTACATAAATATTTACCCCCTGTATCGTTGTCATGAATGGGAAATCAAGCTATTGAGACGAAAACCGTTTTTATTTTTTTTTGTACCAGGTTGTAAAGATGTTAATTTCATGTTAATTACATGTTGGACATTTTAACATGAAGCTCTGTGGGGATTGACTCAGTTTTGGAGCCAACCTTCCCATCCCCCTCCTGCCAGTGGAAATTTGTGGAATTGCACATTTTTGTACTTGCAGGTTGGCTTTATTTCAGAACCCGAGACTGCCCCAGGCGACACAGTGGCGCTCCATTGGCACCCCATCCAGGGTCTCGTCTCGTGTCCTAAGCCCCCTAGGATAGGCTCCAGGCCCTCATGAGCCCGTATACAGGATAAAGTGATATAGACTATCTTTGGTTTGGCGGCCAAAATCACCAGCCTACAATGCGCCAGTAGGTGGCACTGAAGAGCTGGGTGTTTTTTTTTTTTCCCAAGTAGACAAAATTCATCAGGTTTCTTTTGAATCTGGGGTGATTTATAGTCTGAAAAATACAGTAACTCAGTATGAAAAAAGAAACAAATGCTATCTAACGTCTATATGTGTATAGCGTCTCATTAGACGTTGCTGAGGTGGACGGATTAGCTTCGGTTCTTATGCTAATTGTCTTTAATTAGCTTTGAAGTTTGTTCGGTGAGTCTTAATGGCCCGAGGGATGGAGTGAACATGAGTGCAGATTTAAATAGGAAAAGCAGTGCAAGCTGACACAGAGGAGCGACAGATGAAACGGTTTATATAGGAGCTTTAATAGTTCTTATCAAGTTGTCTATGAAAAAAGGGGGCGGAGCATAAGTCAGCAAGGAGTGATATGTGAAACGGCATGTTTTATCGATGGACGCTGAAATAATATGGCAGCTCATGCATGACTGAATATACAGTACAGTATGATGTGACGTCCAGTAGCAGTGGAGTTATACATAAGTGACGCTAGAGTGTCTCTGAGGCCCTCTAGTGGCTGTCTGTGGTATAGTTTTTAAACCTTGGAAGATGTTGAACTTCCTGTTAAAGTTGCATCTCCACAAATCCTTTTTTGCGAATAGAATCCTGGCACTTTTACAAGTTCAGTTGATTCTGTCTAATATGTTTTCACCACAATAAGTGCATTTATACGACATGACAGTTGAGTTGCACATACTTCCAAACACACACCTGACGCTCTGGACAGTTTGGTAGCAAAGACACGCCATGTTCTGCTCTGAACTGTTCTAACAGACACTCAATGTGAAATTCTTTACAGTTTCAGTATTTTGCTCACTGTGGTATCTAAACTTGCTCATTATCGTCATATTATAACTTATAAACAGCTAACACTAGCTACGCTTTACAGTCACGTCTACTTCAACAATCTCAATGTGAGAATGCGAGAACCAGCACATCTCCTTTCTGATATATAAATGAAAGAAGAAAGAAGTGATTTGGCCTCAAAAATCAAGTGTAAATATTGTTATATTATTTGGTGGTTATATTAGTTACTTATACTGTCATTACAGTCGTGACTCAAAGCTCTGAAATCTTTTCACGGAATAATAACTCTACGTACAGTTCAGCATTTTACACATTATTTATAAACCGCACGCCGCTGTGAGTTAGCTGATGCATCATCTTTAGCCTCACTTTAGATCGCGTTAGCGTCGTGCCCGCACACACTGTCGTCTCTTTATTCTCATATTATAATAATAAACCTCAGCTTGTCACGTTAACTCCTGAGAATAAAATGGAAAACGTTTACAGATTTACTCCTGAGTGCGGATCCTGGACTCTCCTTCCGTAAACCTGTAATGAATAAAAAACACATTTCTCCTTACAGAGAATGTCACCACACATCCTCAGCATTCTGTTCATCCGCATGTGTTTACTCAGAGCATCATGTAGGCATTCCTGTGACTGAGCTGTTGCTATAGAAACGATACCGTATTGGACCGAGCGCATTAATACACTGTGTATTAGAGAAACTTACTGAGGACCTTCCGACCAATCAGAATGCAGAACTCAAATTGGGTGAGTAAGATTTAATTGGGTTACTCTGGCGAAACACGGAGGCTGGAGCGTGTTAGGGGACGAGGACGGACAGAGTGAAGCCCAGGCAACGTGTTTCTGCGCCTGAGGGAGAAGCTTTTATTGTTATTTTATTGCCTGGACTCCTGTGTGGTGCGGACATTAAGGAGGGTTAAAATGCTGACGGTTTCAGTCCTCCAGCTCAGGTAATGAGACGATTTCCCTTCTCAGGCTCTCGCTGTGTGGCTTCGCGCTCATAAGATTGCCAGCAAGACGCTTCACTGAGCCTAGCGGACCGCGCCATCACGAGATCCCTATTCACCATTTTGTTGTTGTTATTGTTGTTATTGTTAATATTTACAACAAATGTAATCAACGTAATCATGTTTGATCACCTGAGGTACAGCGTAATTTAACGAAGAGCTGCACCTGACAAATGAACCGTACCTGAGGAAAAGCCTAAGCTACAGAACAGATACACCTGAGGTACACCAGCATCTGAGGAACAGCCGCATCAAGAGGACAGCTTCAACTACACTTGAAAAAAAAACAATTTGAGGAGGACAGATGATGAACACCTGAGGAACAACCTCAACTGTGGATCAGCTGAGACATGTTTGATGCTGACACTCACTGACTCACTCATGGTCTATACCGCTGTATCCTGTATACAGGGTCACAGGGGGCGGAGCCTATCCCAGGAGACTCTGGACACGAGGTGGGGTACACCCTGAACGGGGTGCCAATACATCGCATGCCATACAAACCGCATGTCTGCATGCCTTTATTTGGACTGTGGGAGGAAACCCACCAACCAAACGTGGGGAGAACCTGCAAACTCCACAAACAACAACCTGAGTTGGGAATCGAACCCGGACCCTGGAGGTGCAAGGCGACAGTGCTAACCACTAAGACAACATGCGGCCTGAACGCCGACACATTACGCTCAATTACGTGATATACAATATGAATTTCAGTAGACATGTAACATCATCTGAATACCATTCAATGTGTGGCTCCGCCCCCTTTAAGCCACACCTCCTACCAGAATCAGATGCTGGTGATGTTTTATTTTAAATCAGAATTTGGAGTGGTCTGAACTGAAATACTTTTTTTTGTAATATTTTAACTTCATTTTTACTTTAGATTTTCATTTTTATATGCCATGACCCTCACTCCTGTCTAATATGACCGATTAACTAAATTAGTCACGATTCTCACCCTCCTGTGTTCTCCTTCACGTTATCCAGAGCATTGTTTGTTTGTTTGTTTGTTTTGTTTTTTTTGCATATTAATTTCATTTTTATTTTAAATATTTTCATTCTAATTCTTTAATTCTTTACTGAGCCATTTGTAAAAGTTTGCTGAAGGTAAACTCAGTTAGCGCACATGGCACATCAGCTCCAATGAGTGTGAATTAAATGAAACAATGCAGCGCTGGAAGTGAGTATTTTAATAAGACGAACACAGAGAACACAGTTTCCTCCCACGCTCATGTGACAAACGCCAAACAGTGGGAGAGCAGTGTAACGAAAAACAAAAAAAAACATTTAATAAATATCTCACGTAATGCTCCATTTGAGGGGGGAAAAAATTATATCAGGAACAGCCTCTGCCAAAAGACAACCTCATCTTGGGAGCAGCTAGACTTGAGGAATAAAATCACCTGAGACACAACCTGTCAGGAAGAACAGCTAAACCTGAGGAAAAGCCTCAGCTAAGGAACAGCTACATCGCGGGAACAGCTTCAACTAAAGAGCAAGAACACCTGGGAAAATCATCATCCGTAAGAAGGAGCTAAAGAACTACTACACTTTTGGAACTTCTGCATCTAATAAACAACCTAACCTGAGGAACAGCGGTGTTTGTGGAACAGCAACATCTGAGGAAGAGCTACAGCTAGGCAATTTTTAAAAAAATCACTTATGATGCAGCATCAGCTAAAGAATTGTCTCACCTGATGAACAGAGTTGTAAGAAACAGTGAGACATACAGTAACCTCCCGAGGAACAGCTACACCTGAGGAAAAGTCCCAGCTACAGAACAGCCACATCAAGGGAACAGCTTCAACTAAAGAACACCCACACCTGGGGGAAAAAGAAAAACTTACCAGAGGATCAAACTTGGCTTAGGAAAAACCCACTTGATGAACAGCTGCATCTAAGAAACAACCTCACCTGAGGAACAGCAACGTCTGAAGAATAATAGCATCTAAGAAATGGCCTGACCTGAGGACTTTCCTCAGCTAAAAAATAAATAAAATAAAAAAATGCCTCACATGACGAACAGCCACATGTGAAGAACAGCTACAGCTAAAAAAATTAATATATCTAAAGAACAGACTCATCTAAAAAACAGCCGCACCTAAGAAATAAAGCAATGATGCAATCTCTCCTGAGGAACAGCTACATCAGAGGAAAATCCTCTGATAAAGAACAGCCACATCACGGGAACAGCTTAAACTACACAGCAACCACATCTTATGGGGAAAAAATATTACCTGAAGATCATCCATGGTTAAAGAACAACCACACTTTCGAGAACAGCCAAATGCAAGAACCATTTTCATCTGAGGAACAGCACCATCTGAAGAACAACACCACCAAAAGACAGACGACACCTGAGAACTCTCCTCAGCTATTAAAAAAGCTGACTCGTCTGAGGAACAGCAACATCTGAGCAAGAGTTACAGCAGAGACATAAACAACACTCATGATACAACCTCAGCTAAAGAACTGCATCATCTGAGGAACTGCCACATGTGAGCGCCAGATACGCCTACAGTAAGAAACAAAGTCACATGAGACACAGCCTCACCTGAGGAGCAGCTACAACTGAGCCAAACCTGCACCTGTGGAACAGCCACTTTAATAGAGCAGCTTTAACTACAGTGCAACCACACCAGGAAGACAAAAAAAACCTACCTGAGGAACAACCTTGGCTTCAACCTTGTAGAACATCTACACTCAGGGAACAGCTGCATCTAAGAAACAACCTCTCCTGAGGAACAGCCGTATCTGAGAAACTAATCTGATCATAACTTCATCTAACTAAGTTTGAAATTCTGGTATAAAATGCTGACATTTTTTTGTGCTTTTAAATTTCTCCCTTTTTTTATATAATGTGCACCTTAAGCCAAGATTTGCCTCGGTGCTCACTTTTGGACCGTCAGCACCACAACACAATACCTCTCTGCATTTTTCTTTCTCATTAAAAATAGAAAACGCTTTGCTTTGATGTGTTTGAATCGAAAAGGTTCTCACACAGGAGCTGATGAAACATGGAGCGGAATAACGTAAAGCTGGTGGGCTGAGATTTCATCCCTCAGGCCCGCGGATCTCAGCGCCGCATGCAATCGCTTTCTCTCTCTCTCTCTCTCTCGCTTCCTCCTGCTCCGCACCGCAGAGACCACGCGAGATTAAAACGATTTGTCACTGCTGGGAGAAACAAGCGAGCAGATGGAAGCGGAGGATCGGCTGAAATTGACTCCCGGCCCGGTGGAGATTTGATAATTAGTCGGACGACAGAGACACCCGGGCGGTTCTGCTCATTTCTTCAGCCTGATCATTTTTATAGGGAAGCACTTTCTCTCCTGCGTGGTTAGTCTCAACGCCTCGTTTGGCGTAATTCACCTAAATCCCGGATGGCAGAGCTTCACCCCGGCACAATTACAGGACGAAATTCAGTCCTGGGTTTTTTTATTATAATTTTTTTTTTAATGGAGATAAATCTTTAAACAATAGATGAGGCTTGTAAGAATAAATTTTATTGTGATTCATATTAATTCTAATTTATCAATCCTGTATAATTTCTTGACCAAACCAAGCAAAAAATCACTCCATATTTACTTGCTGCTCATGTGCGAGTTGTAAAACACAAGCTATAGATGGCTATAGCCCCGCCCACCATTATAGATTGTATTTATTCCCATTTTTACGACCTGCGGTCAACATTCACACAATTATAATATAATATCATATAATTCTAACATTACCACACCAGGCACTATAGGACATTATAGAGTACCAGGGTGGGTACTGTGGCACTGCCGTGGGTACCATGGTAATACTATGGTCTGTGTGTGCCACCATACTTTGGTGAATATCATGGTACCTTTTGAGTACCACAGCAGCTACAAAGTTCACCAGGTATCTAATATGGTATGTTTGTACACACTGTACTATACTGTATTAGATATACAGTCTGTGGTGAACCGCTGAACCTTGTTTACTAACCCTGTTATGGTTGTACACAATAAGTACAGTAAGTCCCCATTTTACGAATGAATTCCATTCCGGGAGCATGTTCATAAGTCGGATTTGTTCATAGGTCTGACAAAGTGAGTCTTCTACATCTTTGACACAAAGATCTAGTGATTCAGACCCCTCTGCCCTCTGGACCCGTCTACCTCGTCCTGGAGTCCTGCTTCTGGTTGGAGATCTCGTCGCATGGATGCCCCGTGTGGTCTGCCTGGGCTGCGTGTGGTGGTTGGGGATGGTTTCCACGAAGACTGTCCTGTCCTCGACTGATGCAGACAGCTGTTCTCTGGGACCTGTGACTTCAGTCGTTCGATAGCTCAGGACTGGAATTTCCAGGAACAAACTTGACTCCATTTAACTTAAACATATCTCCTGCTATACTGAACTTCCAGTCTTACACATTATTATACTGATCAATCGCTGCTCTCCGTTATCACCCAGATGAGGATGGGTTCCCTGGTGAGTCCGGTTCCTCTCAAGGTTTCTGCCTATTACCATCTTAGGGAGTTTTTCCCTCAGCACCGTCGCCCTCGGCTCGTTCATCAGGGACCATCTGATCATTCTGATTCATACACATTCTTGTACAAACATACATACAAACTTACTTCTTTTGATTGTGTAAAGCTGCTTTGCGACAATGTCAATTGTTAAAATCGCTATGAAACTTAAATTGAACTGAAATTTATAACTCGAAGGTTTATAAGTTTGGGACTTTCTGTACCATTACATTCATCAAATTAGTGTGTTTTAACCTTTGTAGCCGAGGTTACTAAAGCCAGGTTACTACAGTGGTATCATATTTTTGACAGTATCCTGGTCTGTGTTCTATAGTACAGTACTACAGTACATGGTAGAACCACATATCATACTGTAGAACAGTACACTGTTAATGCACTATATGAATAAAACTGATTTGTATTGGACTGAATATTTAGTTTACATTTGATGGCATCCGTTGTATCTTCATTTCTTATGTGCTCATTCATATTTACATACTATACAGTATGTACTCATTAATGTTCATTATTTATTCATTACTATTCAAAGTGCCCCCATTAATAGTCAGTAAATATTAGTTACTATTCAGCATGTACTCATTAATAGTCAGTAAATATTCCATTACTATTCTGTAAACAGCCTTCATAATTTATTCATTAATATTCAGTGTGTGTTCAATAAACCTTTATATACGCACATTAACATGTGGTAAGCAATTATTAATATTCAGTAGAGACTAATGAATAGTTATGTATGTTCAGGTATTGGATCTTTTGCCGATTTAATGTTGACACTTTCAATGTTTTTCTCTTGTTGCTTTGGAAGAACTTACTGTAGATGGTTTCCAAATGATATTTCCAAATAACTTTTCACTGAGAACCTTTAATTATCCAGTTTAGAAACCCTTCAGTAACCTGTTAGTCTCTGACTGTATGTTTTACTCCAAAGTAAAGATGATTAAACCTTGAAACGAGCAACATGTCTGCAGTTTTTCTCTTTTTCACGTCATCTCATCAAAGGCTTTAGCAGAGAAAAGTGTGATGATTAGCGTTAGCACGAGCTGGAGGAAAAATCTGCTTCACTCATTATTTAGTTTAAAAAAAACTTTTTTTTTTTCAATTTTGCCTCAGGCTCATAAAATCCACATAAAATCAAAAATTACACACTTACATTAATGCGCATTTACTAAACTACGAGAACATCAAATTGCAATCAGGATGATTCACGAGCGAACGCAGGATCCTTAACCATGAAGGAGTCGATGTTAAAGGACCGAACCTGCCGGGGGCCAATCAGCACCTCGCTGTGTTTTAAATTACACGTTTAAAGTGTCGTTTAGGAACAGGAAATAATTCTAAATGAAATAAATTTGTCTTCAGTGCTGTTTAGTGTTCCGTGTGTCTGTGAATGAGCGACACTCAACCAGCGTGCGATAAATCATACTAACGGGATAACGAGCTAATGACGGATGGAGTCATGTGCTGCTTTCTTTCCCCATCTCTCTTTCAGGACAGTGACCTGGACGCTGTGGTGCGACACATGGAGGACGTCCTGGAGGACGAATCTGTCGGTCAGTGATGCGTCCACGTCCCTGTATATGAGCTGTTACTATAGAAACCTATTATTCTAAAGAGCACATTGACATTAATCTGTACTGCTGTTACTGAGGAAATTAATCAGCACCTTCTGACCAATCACAATCCAGAACTGAGTAGCGCTCAAGTGAACATTCATAATGTTTCATATTTATAATATAGTACATTTAGTGATATTTCAGATATACACTTTGAAGTTTTGTTTTTGTTTTTTTTTGTTTTTTTGCTTTTTGTCATCTGGTAACGCTTGGTAATGTATATTATAACGAGATGCCCGTGTTCAGGGGGGGGGGGGGGGGCGGGGGGTTGGGGGCGGAGCTAATTTCCAGTTGAGTCACATGCCATTAGATTCATCATTTGTCAAGCAACCTGCAATAACTTTCAGAAAAAAAGTTCTAGCTTTAGTTTCCTTGATATAACCGCAGTGTCCGGCTTGTAAAAGTGCTAAAGAGCCTTTAAATCAGTCAGTCTTGTACGTTTAATTGTGCATTTGCATAGTTTTTACTCTGAGGAACAGAAACGCACAGTGCAGTCCATTTTTTGACAGTTTAATAGACATTCAGTGTTACATTATTGCATATATTACCATAATAATGGACTCTTATAGTCACGTTGCCCTGATTCTGTCTCATTTCCCACTTCCTTATATGGTCTGTTTCCTGTTCACATTTCCTGTTACCATGGTTCCTTATTGCTCAGACCGGTCTCTTATTACCTCCTGCTAGTCCATGTATTTATATGTGTATTTATAAACCACTCGCAGTTCCGTTTTCTTGTTTGCTTCTTGAAGTTTGAAATTAGTGTGTGTGTGTGTGTGTGTGTGTGTGTGTGTGTGTGTGTGTGTGTGTGTGTGTGTGTGTGTGAGAGAGAAAGACAGAAAGACTCTCGAGAGAGAGATCACCAAAGTGAAAAATATTCATAAACAATATCTGCTCCACTAGAACACAATATTTGTTTTTGCGCGACAGCGAAGCTCGAGACCTGATTCTCTAAAACCTTCAAATCATCAAAAAAATTCAGTCAAACAATAAAATACCAAAAGTTGTCAGCATGTACAAAATCTTTATCTCACGATAGATTCGTACATCAAAACTCTAATTGTTCTTTTAGTATGACAAGATTATAGCTGGAGTTAGCAAAGGTTAATCGTTAGCGCGTCACCATGTGATGATGAAGTGAGTAAAGTCACACATCCTGTTCACGAGTGATAGTAGAGACTCCCGGTGGCAAGAATTGTTCAAGTAAAAGTAGAAGTCCTACACGTGCACCTGAGTAACAGTACAGAAGTATCGCCTCTACAGGGCTCGTATTAGCGCTCAGTGGCCTTTTTCAGCCTTTTTCAGCCTTTTTCAGCCGTTTCCAGTCACAACAGTGTCCAGGCTGCATTCGGTTATTGTTGACCTGCTGTGCTGTAGTTTGTGAACATGTTCAGGTTAAACCGCATGGGATTTTCTTTCTTATCTTTAAATGTTACAGCGATGACGAACAGCACACGTTGCAAGAAACAATCAAGGGGTCATTTTCTTTTCTACAAGAGGCACATTTTATTGATAATGTTATCAGTTATTGGAAATCCCCGTGAGGTGGTGGAGTCAGACTTCTCGATCATGGATATTTACACTCAGCGGACGTGGTCATTTTATTGATATGGCTGGGATGCGAGATTATTAGTCATAAAAGGGATCTTGAGGGGTTTTAGGCTCATGAAAAATGAAAGGTGTTCAAGTCAAACCAGGACTTGCAATGAAATTTCAGGTGAATGAAGCTCTAAATTTGACATTTACAGAAGCACAGGACAGGGATGAGACTGTACACACACTCATTCACCAACACCACTCGCACATCACATTACTCCCAGGAACTCGGCTGGGAGTTATTGCCACGCCCCCCACGACAGTCCTGACCTCGCTCCGAGACATTTCCACATGTTAAAGGAGTTCCTGGGAGGCCGGCGTTTCAGACGTGAAGCAGGAGAAACCTTTCTACTTATGAGTAGATGAGTGCATCAGGGGGTTATAGTGAGAAATAAAGGGAGTTTTTACACAATCGAGAGTCCCACTTTGACTTGAACGTCTCTTGTATCAGGCCAAAAACAGGAGGTTGATTTATCATTTTTGATTGATGATTGTGTACATGCAGCTGCCTTTAACCCGTTACGGGTTTTTCCAAATTGCTTTGATCTTTTTGATATTTAGTGTAAAATTTATCCAGATAGAACCAGTACACATGAAATAACCGCACAGAGCAGATTTGTGACATGACCAATTCGATGTTCCACTTGAAATACCACAGCAGTCGTTTAAAAAGTGATTGTTTCAGCAACAGGACTTCATAATCCTTCATAAGTGAGGACAAGCGACCTGCTCATTTATTCCCAGGCGTAAATCTAGTGTGTAGAAGGACGATACACGTGGCCAGTTTAAGAAGAAAACAACAACTGGAAATTTGTATCTAAAATAACTGACCTATGCAACCAAACTCATGTAGCTGAAGATGGACTGAAGTCAGCTGAAAGAACGCAGCCTTTTGAAAAATATATAAATATGCAGGCCACCATCCTGGCCATATTCATAATGGCTTAAGTGAAGATCATGACGTAACCTCATTTTTAAATGTGATAGGAACTGATCTGATAAGAAAGAATAGATCTGATTCCTCTAACCACCATCTCTTTTCCTGGATTTGATAAACGACTGACCTCCAAAAATAGAAGTGAATCTGAGAGCTTTAAAGGAAGCTGGACAGTGACATTTCTCAGAAGTCACGCTTATACCCAAACCGAACAAAATACATACAGTACAGAACAGAACAGTACAGAACAGAACAGTACAGAACAGAATAGAACAGAACAGTACAGAACAGTACAGTACAGAACAGAACAGTACAGAACAGTACAGAACAGTACAGTACAGAACAGTACAGAACAGTACAGTACAGAACAGAATAGAACAGAACAGTACAGAACAGAACAGTACAGAACAGTACAGTACAGAACAGTACAGAACAGTACAGTACAGAACAGAACAGAACAAAATAGAACAGTACAGAACAGAACAGAACAGTACAGAACAGAACAGTACAGAACAGAATGGAACAGAACAGTACAGAACAGAATAGAAGAGTACAGTACAGAACAGTACAGTACAGTATAGTACAGAACA
>JAAGKR010012979.1:0-10000 GCA_011419295.1 Clarias macrocephalus
CCCTTTAGTTATGCTGTTATAGTTAGTCCTGCCGGAGTCCCTGCTTGCACTTTGCACTAATGTACATTCATCTTATACATGTTGACTGTGACCAGACCTAACTGCCATCTCTCCTTATTTTCTGTTCTCTCCTTTTCTGCTCTCCTCTCTCTCTCTCTCTCTCTCTCTCTCTCTCTCTCCTTTCCCTCTCTCTGTCTCTCTGTCGAGCTATACATGTTCGCTCCTGAGTTACCAGTGATCCAGACCCCTCTTCCCTCTGGACCCGTCTAACTGGTCCTGGAGATCTCGTCGCATGGATGCCCCGTGTGGTCTGCCTGGATTTGTATGGTGGCTGGGGATGGTGTCCATTAAGACTGTCCTATCATCGATTGATGCTCTGGGGACCTGTGACTTCAGTTGTTCGATAGCTCAGGACTGGAATCTCCTACAGTCTACCTGAGCCTCCATGAACAAACTGGACTCCTTTTAATTTTAACACATCTCCTGTTACACTGAACTTCCATTACACATTATTAAGTTGATCAATCCCTGCTATCCGTTATCACCCAGATGATGTTGAGTCTGGTTCCTCTCAAGGTTTCTTCCTATTACCATCCCATGGAGTTTTTCCTTGCCACCGTCGCCCTCGGCTTGCTCATCAGGGACAATCTTATCATGTTGATTCATACACATTGCATACAGACTTACTTCTTTTTATTGTGTAAAGCTGCTTTGCGACAATGTCAATTGTTAAAAGCGCTATATAAATAAAATTGACTTGACTGACTTGACTTGACATGCACGTATAACAAACACAGCACTTCTAAATGCAGTATGGTGCTATCACACTCCAGCAGGCTCTCACTTCCTTAATGATTATAAATGGTGGGGTAACACCAACATTTCCTGGTATCACAGTGTTCCCTCTAAGACTGTAATGTGAAGCACTGATTAGAAAATGAACAAAACAGGAATTGCCCCAAACAGAGATATCTGAAATTTCCATACCTTAAAATATAGATTTTTTTCATGGTTTAAATGTTTTATGTGATCAGGCATTGTGACGAGCAATTTTTCTGTCGTTATGACCAAGAACAGAAGATGATCATTATGTGAATATGCAGAACTGCCATTGATGATGAAAATTTATGCTACTTTGGCTTTTATTAATTTATAGCAACATATGTTATAAAGAGATCCATGAGAAATATTAATCCCTGTTATCGCTTTCATTATCGCTGCTATAGTCATTCCCTCCCTTCTTTTTTTAAGGGATTTTCTAGGAAAAAACACAAAAGACAGCTGGTCATATTAGTGAGAAATTGACTTGCTGGAGAAACAATTACAATATAATTGTACATTAACGCACTGTATTAAAATTATAATTATTCACATAGTTAAAATCAGAGGTTAACAACTGGTGCTCGTGTTAGAGCTGCTGTTATCGAAACTAATCAATCAGATTTGACAATGCAATGTAAAAAAAATCTCATTACTTAAATTACTACAGAGCATAAAATTACATCTTGGTATATGGTATCCTGAATGAAGGAAAGGTTATCTAACAGTTATGATCATATAATCAAATATAAGGCCATTAGGACATTATTTGTAGACATATTTACTAATGTCAAGCTATCTTACTCTATTTCTGGATTATTTTTCAAATGCACTCTTTCATAAAATGCATAAATGCTATTAACAAATTTTTCTGCCAATAAAAAGAAAAAAGTCGAATATAAACAAAACTATTTAAAATGTCCAGAAATGGGGCTAAAAAAATCTCATTTCTGACAGCAGATTTCTACTTAATGTAATGTAATTAACCAACTACCTCAGATTCATTCAGTCTTGAATTATCAATCAATAATTATGGACACATGAAGACGTCAGTGAATTCCGCTCTTTAGAATTTCTTATTTGTAGCTGTGAAATTTTCTGACCCAGCAAATAATTTGTGAATTATTAGCTAATATTTAGGCCTTTCGTATTGATGAAGGAAACCCTGAAACTGTGCAGGACAGTGGGTCTGCAGGACTGGAGCCAGGAATCTGTCTGTAGGACAAATATGTATGAAATAAACCATTTTTTTCTCTTAGATATCTCTGACCATCGTGAGTTCAGTAACAAGTGAGCAGTTTCAGCAACCCTGAAAGAACAAAGCCAAGGGTAAATGGTTTCAAGGGCTTCCTGTTTTCTGGCAGTGGCTGAATTATTATTATTTTTTTTTAGTTTTGTATTCACTGTCCTTACTGGTGCATCATATATTCCATGCCGGCAATGACATGTGCTAATATATTTTGTAATTTCTCCTGTTGTTAATGTCATAATAATAATAATAATAATAATAATAATTACACTTAATATTGTTGCCATAAACAATTCTTTTCTTTTGCCTTAGAGTCACAAATAGAGTATGGTGCACTTAAAGTGACTTCTTAGCAAGTTCAGAGCGAGTTGTCTCTGCATGCAAAGGTGAGAGACCCATATTCACAAGACACAACATTTCCTGTATACACATCTTTACTGTTTTGAGTCTACATAATTATTGCAGCTATACTTTTCTTTAAATGCTATTAAAACAGGCTTATATACAGTATATACAGTACAGACCAAAAGTTTGGACACACCTTCTCATTCAAAGAGTTTTCTTTATTGTGTTCTTTATTGTGTTCTTTAGCCCAAACGCGTCTCTTCTGCTTGTTGCCTGTCCTTAGCAGTGGTTTCCTAGCAGATCTTCTACCATGAAGGCCTGATTCACACAGTCTCCTCTTAACAGTTGTTCTAGAGACGTGTCTGCTGCTAGAACTCTGTGTGGCATTGACCTGCTCTCTGATCTGAGCTGCCGTTAACCTGCGATTTCTGAGGCTGGTGACTCGGATGAACTTATCCTCCGCAGCAGAGGCGACTCTCGGTCTTCCTTTCCTGGGCCGGTCCGCATGTGAGCCAGTTTCTTTGTAGCGCTTGATGGTTTTTGTGACTGCACTTGCGGAAGTTTTCCCAACTTTTCGGACTGACTGACCTTCATTTCTTAAAGTAATGATGGCCGCTCGTTTTTCTTTACTTAGCTGCTTTTTTTCTTGCCATAATAGAAATTCAACCTCTTTGAATGAGAAGGTGTGTCCAAACTTTTGGTCTGTACTGTATATTGCCATATACATATTTTTGAAAATCATGTTGCTTATTTTTGAACTCAATGGTTCAAAATATGGTCTTTACTTTCACCTTCATTGACACATTTTAATTGTTAATTGTGGCACTTTTTACATTAAGACAACATGATGAACAAAAAAAAAAAAAACTTTGACTAATCCACAAACTACAGTAGTTTGAATCAAAACATACAGTAACACATTGATCATCTCTGTAGTGGCCCAAAGTAAGACTATAGATCTCCCAGTCTGTCTTTCTCGTCTGCTTATTATGAGGCTCCACAAAATAGTTCGTTACACATCAAATCAATCAATGCATCATTAAGCTATAGTTATTTGGTGTTTTCATCTATTCAGGATTCATCTTGAATCTTGAAGCTTCATGCAACAATTATATCCCTGTACATTTTCTTTTTCTCCTAATTGTGTTTTCAGACCCGGTTCACATGAGCCATACTCCCCCAAAATTTTAAAACCAGCCTAATTTGTGGCACCTTGGAGAAAATTATCCTAACTGTCTGTACATTATTTCTAGCTTTTTACTTCTTATGTTACAGTAGTACATCATATGAGGTCATCATGAATTTTAATTTAGAATATATTGTTTAATTATTGTTTACAGCACGTTATTATTTTGTCTATATCCCTGCATGTGTGATATTTGATTTATCGGTTATGCTGCTTATGTTAAGAGGAACTAACAGGTTACCTGCCGTGGGTTTCCCCTGGGACAGGTGAGAGTGTGACACGGTGTGAGAGAAGCACGTGAGAGCAGTTTGTATACTGTCTTGACGTTCGGCTTAATAAAATAAGTTGTTGCAAACTAAACTGTAGCTGCTTATTACCCACAGCCAAAGAGACTGGAGAATAGTAAGACAAGTACAGAAAGTCGGGTTACAGACGGGTGGTAGCGGCGTTTATTCCCCCCAATTTAAATTTCCCTTTAAATTTCATATGAAACCGTCGGCAGACTTCGGCTCCTTTGGCTCCTCCCCGTCTTTCAGCGCGGCCTTTAATTCGACATCACAGAGCGAGGATTAAGCCAAGGCGTGTGGTTTTCGATACATTGTTATATCTGCGTCAGTTTCTCATAAATACAGTTTACAAAATGTCACGAGGGATTAATCAGTTACTAGGTTTTCGCTGTGTTCACCCTCATCACACCAGCTGTTTCCTCTAGTGAAAATGAAGCCCTTAATACAAACTATATGAACCTACAGTATAGTCTGCTTTATAAAACAGTCATGCTGTTACTATATAACTGTCTATATAAAACATTGCACAGTGCTTATGACATTAAGTATCATAGAGTTATGCACATAAAAGAGTAAAAACAGTGGGCGCATTCAATGCACTCGTTTTAACTGCATAGCAGTGTGATTTACAGAGATAGAAAAATCCTGTTTTTTGTAATAAATATTGTATTGTATTAAATAATGTCCCAGATCGTGAAATACATTTATTAGCCTTAGAATAGGGTTTTTTGTCACTTTGATTTAGAAAAACTTTCTCTTTAATGAATAGAATGATATTAAAAAGATGCTTTGTTTAATTACATGAAAACAATGTTTGTCTATATTAATGAATTTGAATAAAAAACCTAGTAGCTATGAAATTTTAATGGGTGGAATGTAGAACCTACTGTCTTAATTATGATGCTAAAACACAAAATTAAACTAGATAACATGATGATCAAAGTTTAAATATTTATATTTAACTGTAGATGGAAGGTTTTTCAAGTCACATGGCAGTAGGGCTCCAAATGAGCAGCAGGTAAGAATAGAACATGGGCAGCCTCTCATGCACATTAACTGTGTTCCCAACATTGATTGAAGTCATCGCATCAGAAAATGTTTGACATTATTGGCACCCACACAGTTTATTCCACTGTCCAGCCTCATAGGTGTGTAAGTTTAAAGTTATATGCTGTTTTCTGGTTAAAACTTCTATGGGGTCATGAGCCCCCCCCCACACTTAAATGAAAATCCTAGAAACGCCCCTGTGAGTACACTTATGCATAACTTAACTTTAGTTTGATAGAAAATTGAGGTTGTGTGAGGACAGTTGCGTACACACATGAAGCGTTTTATTTTACAAGGCGAAAGCATATATCCGTTTTATTCACACTTTTTTTTTTTTCTAGGGGCGGCTGTGAAGTGAAGGACTTCCTCAGCTTCCTGAAACAGTTCGCGATCTCTGGTTGATGGGGCGAGCGCATTACCACTGCGCCACTTGGGGGCCACCCACCGCCGCCGCCCCGCTGCTCTTTTGAAAACAATACTGTTTACCAATATTGAGTTAAGTAAGTTGGGTGTAACAAACTTAGAAAGCAGTACAAAGTTGGAGTACTTGAACTACATGAGCCAGGCAGCAGTCATTCCGTTGGTGTGTGTGTGGGGGGAGGGGGATCGTCCTGCGGGCCCCGCGCACCCTTTTGTTGTTCATTTTTGTGTGTGTGGGCCATGTGATGCCAGCCGACCGCATCTTTTTGACCTGCTCGCTCGCGCACCGTAAAGCACTCGCTATCCGCTCACGGATGCCCTTTCTAGCCCTCCGGCTGCAGGAGGTTACAGCATCGACTGGGATTCAAACTCATGATCTCTGGATAATGAAGTCATGTACCTGGATAACACAAACAGGCAACCTGAGGACTTGTGTAGCAATTAAAACAGCGTGTGGCAGCGACGTGCACGCACGCTTGTGAAACCATATAAAACTGAATTCATTCAAGTATATAGCGTGAAATCATCCGTTATTTTAAAATTAACATCTAATTGAATCACTGCGAAACGTTTATGAACGACCGCTCTGAATTCACATGCACACGGGGAAGAAGTTAAAGGTCAACACCCCCAAAAACTACGGTGGCCCAGAAGGGCAAATCATCTTTCCCGTATATGTGTATGCTTTTTCCCTTAAAAAAAGAGTGATTTTTCCCCCGTTTGTGCGCAACTACTTCTTCCCGTGTGAAAACTTTCTCCTGTATTTTGCAAGCTAATGCGCAAAGGATTATGGGACTGAGGTCAAAACGCAACTGAGCACAGAACCGTGCCGGATATCACCTCCAGCACTTATCCTGATGGAATATACAGTGAATTATAGCGTGATAACCTTATAATTTTCACTAAATTTGCAACTGGACACAATTACCAGTAATGTTTTATATATAAAATTGTTCGGAAGTTACTGTTTTAGGCACTAATGATAACTTTGTAGCAGTGCTAATGCGATTGGAGTGTTTGCCGAGTGTAAATGTCAGTGATTAAAAGGACCAGCGTCTCATTAGAACATTAAACACTGATGTAAACCATCAGCTCCATGGCATCTCTGTAATACACATCCTCATATGGAGTTATAAGCAGTCTAATATCACAATGCTAACCGCTAGCGCTTAGCATAGGGAAACTAGCTTGTTCATTCATATATATTACTATAATAGTATATTTGGACACAGATAGGTGATGTAAACAACTAGCTCCACTGTTTGTGTAAAATTCCCGGTCCGAATATAGATCGATAGCAGACTATTAACTGTCGCCTATCAACTATTGCTAATTATCCCTGAGCTAATTCTTAGCTGCTCCTGTTATGGGTAACGTTACCGATGGTTAATGAATTGTTGTATGGAATTTATTGGCGCTCATCAGTGTTATTGTAGTTATGTGCTTACACAATGTATGTAACAGTCAAGAAAAGGGGCTTTTGTTCGGGTCCTATCTATTCTATTATAAAGAATGTGTTTATACTGCTTATAATATGTATTATTGTGTGTTTTCCTTCTCACAGTGAGCTGTATGTAAATCATCAACTGCCTGTGTATCAGCTGATTTCTACACCAGCTTTACATCCTGAGCAGAACCTGAGCGCTCAGAAATATTCACCTCTCTTTTCAGGAACACCACTGAGCACATCTTAATCAGGGGACAGGGACACGTGTCTGTCTCTTCATGGACATGATGTGTGTGCTAACGATATTTGTAAAATATCGTACAAAAAATAATTGTACAAAGCCTTACTAAAAGCTTGCATTCTATAAAATGTATGAAATTATGTATGTGTGTGCCCCTGGCTGCGTGTGCATGTCAAACTGCATAGTAACATCATGAAGTGCTTTTCCCAGACACTTATATTAACATCATGTCTTTTATTCCCCCCCGTTGTAGATTGGAGAGGACGTACCCTTGATCCTCTGTCTTCTTGCACCACCAATATATGTATTTTATCAATTTGTAAATAAAGTGTTTAATGTCATTTATAGTTGAGTATTTATTTCCAGTTTGCTCATTCTTCAGCAAAACAGTTAAAGTGTATGTAAAGCATTGCTGCAAATGACATTGAATAGAATCAGATGTTACTCCACTCTGTGTGACGGTACAGGCTTATATACAGTATACATTACTGCATCTTGTGTGAGGCTACAGGTTTACATAAAGAATGTGATTTTATCATCATTGATGTTTTTCTGCTAACTGAAGCATGTTGCCTTGGAGTTCGAATAACATATTACATAATATTTATGAATATGAATACATTAATACCATATGTGCAGCAGTTAAAGTAGAGGTTCTTAAACATTTTACAGCAAAAGACTCCTTCAACTGTAAAACAAACACCTCTGCATACATTTACTTATAGTGCGCCTCCAAAAATTAGAAGATCATGCATTTTTATCCATAGATTTAAAATGGAAATGCATACATATGAAAAAACATACACACACACTGAAAAAAATCATACAATTACATGGGAGAAATAATGCCGTTATACTGGGGAAAAAAACATACCATTACACTCGAAAAACATACAAACACAGGGAAAAAAAACATACATTACATCAGGAAAAACTATACATGGGAAAAACTTACATTACATGGAAAAACACAATACCATTACTCTGGAAAAAAATTACAAATACATGGGAAAAACAATCCCATTTGTTACGTCCCAGTCTAGGATTGGGCCGTACAGCAAAGGATTGGTTTGGGGTTCTATTTTAAACTGTATGGTGAAGGTGGAATACACTGGTGTAATATGACAGAAAGAACTAGTCAGATATGTTAGCTTACAGAAAAAGCAAGGTTTGTATTGATTTACACAAAAAGCACATGCAAATAAAGGCACATACACAACACCACCCTGCATAGACCAGCGTAGCTGGTGACCATTACACCAGCATATGTTGTGTTTTGGTGCCCGTATGCTGGTGACCAGCATACATTTTGCTGGTATGCTCGTCACTTTACTGATGCTGGTCCCCAGCATACCAGCGTACATTTTCCCAGCATACATTGAATACATGCAAGATGGTCATCCAATAACTGTAAAATATAGAACAGAATCAGTATAAAATCAGCTTTATTGGCCAAAACAATATATACAATATGCACAATTTTAACAATATGCTAATTTAACAATGAACAGCAAACAAGTTTTGATAAAAAATTAATAACAAAAACAAAACCAACCTCTCAGGGACACTTTCACACGATTACTTTCACACCACAGTAGTGTAAATTGTTATGCTGATGATACCCAATTATATATCTCAACTAAACCAGACGAAATACCCAAGTTGTCTAGACTAACTGAGTCCAGGACGTAAAAGATTGGATGACCAATAACTTTCTTCTACTAAATTCAGATAAGACAGATATATTACTTATTGGCCCAAAAAACCAGTACACAACAGCTCTCACAATTCAGCCTGCGTTTAGAAGGATGTACTGTTACTACCAGCTCGACAGTGAAAGACCTGGGTGTAGTATTAGACAGTAACTTGTCCTTTGAAAATCATATTTCCAATATCACAAAAACAGCCTTTTTCCATCTTAGAAATATCGCCAAGCTTAGAAACATTTTATCCGTATCTGATGCAGAAAAGCTAGTTCATGCATTCATGACCTCCAGATTGGATTACCGTAATGCATTATTAGGTGGTTGTCCTGCATCCGCAATAAACAAGCTACAGTTAGTCCAAAATGCAGCCGCCAGGGTTTTCGCTAGATCCAGAAAATATGATCATATAACCCCAATATTATCATCCCTGCACTGGCTACCTGTTCAGTTTAGAATTAATTACAAAATACTATTACTTACATACAAGGCTTTAAATGCTTTAGCTCCCACATACCTAACCAGTCTTCTGATACGCTACAATCCACCACGCTCCTTAAGATCACAAAACTCCGGACTTCTGGTACTTCCCAGAATTTCAAAATCTACAAAAGAAGGTAGGGCTTTCTCATATCTAGCTCCAAAGCTTTGGAATAGCCTTCCAGAAAGTGTTCGGGGCTCAGACACAGTTTCCCAGTTTAAAAGTAGACTAAAGACACATCTCTTTAATCTGGCATACACGTAACTCATCCCATAACCTCATACACCAGTACATCTATCCTGAATGGCAACTACGCTAATTCTCTCCATCTGTTCTGTATTCTTCTACCCATCCCGAGGCATCTGGAGATTGTGCCAGCTTCAGTAGAAAGAGACCAATCCTGCGAGGTTCCTGAGGCATCCAGAGAAGGACCAGCTCCAGCTGGATTCTGCTTCATGTTGGTTGGAGCTACACATGCTGCTCCTGAGCTCCCAGTGATCCCGACCCCAGCTTTGCACCTGCTGACTCATCCCTGTTCTGAACTGGACTTCATTTTAATTTAAAGAACTTCTGTTATATTGAACTTTTAGGTGCATAACACACACGATGTTGTATAAATTTCTATCCGTTATCACTCAAATGAGGATGGGTTCTCTGTTGAGTCTGGTTCCTCTCAAGGTTTCTTCCTATTTCCATCTCAGGGAGTTTTTCCTTGCCACTGTCGCCGTCACCCTTGGCTTGCTCATCAGAGATATTTCATTCATCATTCACTCAT
>JAAGKR010012980.1:0-15071 GCA_011419295.1 Clarias macrocephalus
ATCTGGCAGGGGAACATGCTCTATGGCCCCTTTTTGCCAGCAAACTCATTCTGTAACTGCCAAGTCAGCAGATGTGCTCGCTCCGGTTTCATGGAAGTGAAGACCACACCATTGAAAACACGGAGAACGATGTGCAACGGAGGGGGGGTGTTAGGTGTCTGGCATCCTGAAACAAGGCAGGAAGGAACCGAGCACCTAACATTTTGCTGGAGACCGCTGCTTCCCGAAACACCAGAGGTGGCGGAGATTAGACAACGGCCCCCATAGGGTGTCAGGGAGGAGTCTTTATCCCTTATTGGATTTTTTACACGTCCCTCCCCAGGGGGAGACACCCCCGTGGTCCTGGGCACGTCAACCTCAGGACTTCCTTTTTGGCGGAGATAATGCTCCTCA
Source organism: Clarias macrocephalus (assembly GCA_011419295.1). Classification (NCBI taxonomy): domain Eukaryota; kingdom Metazoa; phylum Chordata; class Actinopteri; order Siluriformes; family Clariidae; genus Clarias; species Clarias macrocephalus. The sequence goes on from JAAGKR010012980.1 coordinate 394, forward strand.
GGTCCGGTGCTTTTTTTTTTCCTCTCTTTGAGGCGGATTGCGAAGCGCGACGAGTCCTTCCCCTGTCTCTACGAGGGGAGGCTGGCTCGGCACACACTCCTTCTGCACCTCACGCCCTCGTTGGGACCAGACCTGGTCAGGACTGGGTGACCGACGGTCCCGACTCCTGAGCACGGCAGGGGAGAAACCTCACAGAGGTCTGCTCGTAGAGCTTTGCCTCCCGAACCTAGTGGCGGCGGTGTTTACAGCCGAAAGGCAGGGAGGGAAGGGGGCACCATGGAGGAAAACACGATCCCTGACGTTGATGCCCGTGAGATTAAATCACAGATATCTCTCCATGGCGACCGCGGCAGCCATAGAATGGCCGATAGCATGGGCCGTCTGCTTGGTGGCACAGAGAAATAAATCCGTGGCTAGGCGCCATCAATAGACCCGCCAGTGCTCAGAACTCTTAGCAGGTGAGCTTGGTATGCCTGAAAAACTGCCATGGTGTGCAGAGCAGCACCAGCCTGACCCGCTGCCTGAAAAGCTTTCCCCACCAACGAAGATGTTAGTCTACACGGCTTGGTGGGCAATGTAGGCTTTTTCAGGGAGGATGAGCTCCCAGGAGAGAGATAGCTCGCAAGCGTCTCTTCAATCTGGGGTATCATCATAAAACGGGATGAATAAGGCTTATTCCATGAAAGAGTTAACTCGTCAAAGAGGTCGTTGAGGCCACTCCCCTGGCCACCTGACAGAAACTTGCCGTCTAACTTTGAGCGCTTGGGGATTTTATTTATTTTTGCGGCGAGAAAGGTAATCTATTCGGTCCCTTCACAAAAAGCGCCGGAGCGCGCTTGAGAAGCGGACGCTAAACACTTAGTGATCCGGTGAGAGCGCGAGAGAAAGGGGGACGTCCCGTCTCACACGCGCCTGCCAGATCGGCGCGCTATGTCCATGGAAGCAAGGGTTTAATCTCTTCCGTCTGCTCATAAGAAGCGCAGGAGCGCGCTTGAGAAGCAGACGCTAAACACTTCCTGATCCGGGGAGAGCGCGAGAGAAAGGGGGACATCCCGTCTCATACGCATGCGAGCCCCAGGAATGCGCCGCGGCTCACGGTTTCTCTTTAAAGAAAGCGAGCCGCGCGAAGTGCCTTAATAGATTTCCAACCAACGCTTGCCATTATCGGTAAGTAAAGTTTTTCTTTCCTACCGTGATTCTGTTGCACGCACACACACACACGCAAACACAAAGTGGTCCTGAAGACAAAAAGATCTGAGGATGTTTCCGGTTCACTCCTATTTATAACCTGCAGGTGCACCTTATTCGGTGACGTCATGCCTGGCACAGGTTATAAGCCGAAGGTATTCGGCGGGTTTGACATGCACAGGCTTCACAACCGGGCAACAAAGAGATGTTCCCATAGCGTTTTCACGCAGCATTGAGTGTAGCTTTTGAAAGGGAACAGGTTTAACTCAGATGGCCAAGATCTCATCCAATTTATTGGTTATGATGCACGCTCACATTTTTTTTTAACCATTTTTCTAGGAAAGTTCCCTTAAGAAAGGAAAATGGAATTTAGGGGTCTTAAATGAGGAAGTCTAAAAGACTTGGATATAACTTTTTTTTCTCCTCAGTGCACATCTTAAACCACATCAGCCTGAGAATACCAATCAAGTCCCAAATCAAACGTGTCAGAATTCATTTAGTCAGTGAAGTCCTGCATTTATTTTTCCAATTTAAAGATTGTCTTGATAAATAATTAACTTGTACATTAATTTTAGCTGATCAGCATATAATTACTGTAAGTGCATATAATATATTAGCAGCCCACGGAGTCATACTGTATATGAATAGGTAGTAATAATGATATTAGAAGTGATAATGATCTCGCAGGAGGCTGGTCCATGCAAACACACGCTAAGCACTGTGGCACATGCTAATGAAGGTTAGGTAATCAAAAACTCATCAAAATTGTCAGACAGAGGAAGCAGGAAGAAGGAGCGCATTGGCAAGCTCAGTGACATCAAGAGGCCTGGAAGACCACACGCAACCACTAAAGTGGGTAAATACTCTTAAGAAGGTAAATGTATCATGTCAAAATCTAAAGTCCAGAGATCCCTTAATGTATTTAGATAGAATGTTTTTTTACCGCAAGACGCAACCCACTGGTAAAGCTCAAGAACAGAAAGGCCAGACTGGACTTTGCTAGAAAACAACCAAACAATATGGAATATTAGTACTAGCACATACAAATACAACTAGAATTTATTATAGTGTAGCATGTTAGCATAGTGGTTAGAATTTCAGGGTTGAGGGTTCAATTCCCCCCTCAGGTCTGTGTGCATGGAGGTTGCATGTTGTACCCGTGCTTGGTGATTTCCTCCCAACAAACTCCAGTCCAAAGACATGCAGACTAGGTTAACTGGAGTTCCCAGATTGGCTGTAATGTATGTGTGGTGTAGGTGTGTGTGTGTGGCCTGTGATAGGTTGCCACCCTGTGACCTTATACAGAAAAAAATAGGTGGAATTAACTGACTGAGAGCAGCAAACAAATTTGAATATCACACAAAAATAACCCAAGTAAATACAAAATACAGTTTTAAAATGATGATTTTATTTATTAGGGGGAAAAAAGCTGTCGAAACCTACTTGACCCTATGTGAAAAAGTAATTGCCCTCTAATCCAATAACTGGCTGTGCCACCCTTGGTTACAACAACTGCAATTGATGCACACTGGAGAGTTTACGAGCATGAATAGCCTGTTTAAGGTCATCTCAATCAGATTTAAGTCCAGACTTTGACTAGGCCAATCCAATACTTTTTTGTTTTGGAGCCATTTAGAGGTGGACTATGTTTTGGATCACTGTCCTGCTGCATAACCCAAGTACGCTTGAGCTTGAGGTCATGAATCCATGGATCCATCAATTATAACAAATCTCCCAGGTCCTGGACCATCATACTGCGATCACCATGTTTGACTGTTAGTAAAATGTTTCTTTAAAAAAAAAAAATGCTGTATTAGTTTTATGTCAGATGTAATTGGATGCATATATTTCAAAAAGTACGTAATTTGCAAAATATATATATTTGTTTGGTCAGCAGTGGCTTTTTACTTTTGGACCTCTCCCATAGATACCATTTTTGCCCAGTCTTTTTTGTATTGTTAAATCATGAACACTGACCTTAACTGAGGAAAGTGAGGCCTGTAGTTCTTTAGATGCTGTTCTGGGTTCTTTTATCAGCTCTTAGATATATCATCATTGTACTCTTGGAGTCATTTTGGTAGGCCAGTCACTCCTGGAAAGGTTCACCACTTTCAAAACTTTCTCCATTTTTTGTGGATAATGGCTCTCGCCGTGGTTCGCCGGAGTCCCAAAGCCTTAGAAATGGCTTGGCAACCATTTGCAGACTGAGACATGTCAATTACTTTGTTTTTTATCTGTTCTTGAATTTCATTATGCCATGATGCACTTTTAGGTATTTTAGCATGCTTCAAATTGGTCAGACAGGTTCTATTTATATAAGTGATTCAACAGGTCTGGCATTAATCAGGCCTGGTGTGGCGAATGAAATTTAACACCGCTTTCAAAAAAATCACAGTTGAATCAGGATTTAGCAATTACTTTTTCACATACAGCCTGGGAGGTTTGGACAGCTTTTCTCCCTTAATAAATGAAATCATCATTTAAAAACAACATTTTGTATTTAACCAGGTTCTCCTTAAAATGTGTTTACGAGTGACAAATATGCAAAACAAAATTAAATCAGGAAATACTTTTTTTTTTTTCTTCACTTTTTTGGCTTCTAAGGTTGTTGACTTTAAAAGCCTTGCTTATGTTATGTCACTTTAATGCTCTATATTAAATCTGACATGTCAGATCCCCTGGTCATTTCAATCTAACATGGAATGTTTATTAAATTGACCAGTTAGACTGCTGCAGTAAGAACAGCTGACACATTGCCATGTTTAAATCAAACACCGGTGTTTGACTAAGGGAAAGAAAAGTAAAGTCCTATTAAGTGTGGAGGCCCTAGCGGCGATAACATGTTACACACTGACGTGAGTTGAGGGGATGGCAACATCTCGCCTTGGAAACAAGGGATCTGATGAGAGAGCAGAGGGAAATGAAAATATGCCACAAATTGCTGTGAGCGTCAGTTTTTAGCCATGCTCATTTGTGCCCTTACACACTTCAGTTCCTACTTTTCCCAGCACTTGTTAATTATGCCAAGCCTAATGTGTTCTGCTGCATGCCTCATTTGCTATGCAGCGCAGCATACTGCTTCATCCAGGCAGAAACGGAAGCGCCCTTTTTGTGATACCACCACACGTCGACAGCGACCGTCGCTGGCCCAAAATGAATGCTTTTCAGCGAAAATAATGGTGGCAGATGGGTGAGAAAAGTGAAGTATCCTTTCCAAAGCCGAGTCCAATAAAATAATAAAATCTCTTCGATAGAGAACTTGGATTGTGAAGGAGATGAGGACAGAGTCCTTGTCACGAAAAGAATTCTGGGCAATTTCAGCTGACCCATTTCTCTGGGGAGAAGAGACCTTCAGCTGCCAAGTGTCACTGCTACAGCATGATATATTGGTCATTCTGGGTTATCAAACCTCAAAAGGAGATTTTCTTTTCATCTGTTAGAAAAGAAAAACTGCAAAAAAAAAATTGAGACATTCAAGGAGTCTATTGAGAGTGGAGAAGTAAAATATGGTAAAGTAACAGCAAAGGACTTAAAAAAAAAAGAATAAATTAATAACCAAACCATTCATGTTTTATAAATTATTATTTGGATACTAATGAGTCATTGTTATGCCAAGTGAGTCTTGAGATTAATTACAGCATGCCAAAGACGCTGTTGGAATCCGATTGTATGTTAGTTGACTGAATTAAGACACACTCATGCCTCATGCTTAAGGCAAAAAGGAAAAAAAAAAAAAGTTCCAGCTCAGCCATGCAAAATGAATGTGGTAACTAACAGCTTGTGATAAGCTTGTGTATTATTGTTTAGTTTTTTTTTTTTTTTTTTTTTTTTGGTATGGCTAAAGGCCATTCGTGTAGCAAATTGGCAGTGCAGTGATTCAGAAAAATAGGCATTCCATCCTTCATTCCTTTCTTGATCTCGAAGAATACTGTAAGAAAAACACAGAAATTAAACATGTAATGAAGGAACCCATGGAGTTCATTCCTTCAAGAGGAATACTGCACGGGCATTTCAACTGAGAGCTTAGTTTAAGCAGATTAATTGCGAGGTGCCACCAGAGGGTTATGCAACTGCTATGCTGGCGTATCAAATCATAGAATAGTTAAATGATGAATCCACCCTGAACGGCTTCCATATTAATATGTGTAGTCAATCATATATTTAAATTCTCAGTTGACTTTATTATTATTATTATTATTATTATTATTATTATTATTATTATTTTATCTTTTCATTAACTAGTTGGTCAATTTTTACATACACTGATACTTCTGATACCTCTGGGGGTGTGCTGTGGTATCTGGTACCAGGATATTGCCAGCAGATCCTTTGGGTGCTGTGTACTGTGGGGTGGGTCTTCCGTGTCCTCCGTGTTTTCCCGGCACATTCCATGGGTGCTTGATCGGATTGGGATTCGAGGAGTTTGGAGGCCGGGCTGTGCTGCACTGGCTTTTCTGTGTTATCACTACTAAAAATAAATGTTTGCAATGGGTGCCCATGATCATCAGTGATCAATGATATACCAGTAAACTGGTGACAAGTTGACTGGTATCTCATTAATACTCAATGCTAATGTGCTAATGCTATGTAGTGTTAATGTTTTGGGTGATCAGTGTAGGTTAATATATTTTTACTGCACATTACCCACTATGCCATTTGCCTCCTTCCTGATAGAGCCACCAATGGGACTTCATCACTATTGAAAGAGCTGCAATGCTCTAGTCAATTGATCTGTCCAGCTCTCTCATTTTTAATGCTTATATTTTACTGGCACTTTGAGTACTACTGTACATCTACCATATGGCTTCGTTAATATACCTTTCTATAAAATGTTTTTTTTTTAGGAGCTAATAGCAAACTTAATCCTTATTCCATGTGTGCTGCTCTTACAACTGCTCTTATTGAATAATTACATTTAATTACAGTTAATTTTAAATATGAGACCTTCTTGTGTGATAAATGTGCTAGCCTAAAATGTGTCATGATTTACTTTCCTGGGAAGATTAATTAGTCACCAACTTCTGAGTTGTCAAGTCCAACTATTTGGCTCTTGGTAGCATTTCCTCTCAAAATATTCATGCTAAAATCTGTATAAAATAAAATAAAAAATACAAATGAACCCACTAAGGCACATAAGGAGTTTGAGTATGTGCCATTTTCTCAGGGTTGCAATTGTATTTAGTCATTCATAATAATAATAATAATAATAATAATAATAATAATAATAATAATAATAAAAGCATAGGCGCTCAACACTCAGGAAGGGTTATCATAAATCATTATTCATAAAGTGTCGGCCAGGAAACTACAGGTCCCCCGAAAAGAAAGAGACAGCAACTTTTCTCACCCGCTTGCCGTTGTCCAAAAGGCTTAGGAGGCTGGCTGCCTTCCAATCGCCAGTGGAAAGAAACTATTGATGGGGAGAGAACTCCCACAGTTCCCTGCTTCCTGTGCACACAATGCCCACTGAGACACTCGCCCCCATCTTCAGGAGCATTTGAAAAGACTAAAAGAAACTTTCCTATTTCTTCCTTTTTATTTTAGTTATTTCAAAAGAGACCCATAGAGCTGTGTAGCATTTTTATGGCCCTTTGACCATCCATAAGTACAGCTTAGGTTCAATTCTGAAAAAGACCAGTGGCAGAATGACAGGTCTGGGATTTAATCCAGCCATGCAGGAGATAAGAAGCAGGGATATCAGCAGCAGACTGTGTAGAGCTTTGTAAACTGTACCATCTGTTAAAGCACATTGCTCCCGATGTCAAAGTGCCAAATGTGGGCAGGTGAAGATCTCCTAAACCACCTCCCCGCCTTCTGTCATATAGCATGTAATTGAGAAACATGCTTCAGCCAATAGATCCCTAAAGAATATTTGCTTATAATGTTTTTATCACCAGAAAATGTACGGTGTACACACAATTTTTTAATCAGACTTGTGCAGGACAATGACTGCGCAAAGTCATGATGTAAATTTACAGGTGTGCATGTTTGCATTCATTTGTTTGCATTTTGCAGAGGATTACAAAGTCAGGTAGAATGAGTCACCAAATGTAGCTTTAATGCATGAATATTTAATGCAAATCCAATTGCTCCTACTTTATACAGTATAGAGCCTCGGCAGGTTTACACATGTGTGCATTGTGTCTTGTCTGTATCCTCCAGGGGAAAGCTTCCAGATCTACCACCTTAAACTACTATAACAGAATATACTACAGATAAATAAGTTAATTATTTCCATGAGAATTTCAATTATTCCGCAGTAAGTTATGAATGAATAATCTGATGGGTTGAGAGGAATTCCACAAATGGAGATGATAGAGCATAACAGCATTGGGACTTTTAACTATACAGTACGTATCTAAGCCCTGATCAAGGGCACTGCCCTATTTTGGATTTAACCCCAGAACCCTGAAAGTTAGATACTACAGTGGAACCTTCGATTACGAGCATAATTTGTTCCGGAAGCAGGCTCGTATTCCAAAACACTCGTAAACCAATTCTAATTTTCCCATAAGAAATAATGAAAACTCAAATTATACATTCAACAGCCCAAAAAAATAAATACATAAAAATAATTGATACAATATATAAAGTAAAAAAAAAATTAACCTGCACTTTACCTTTAAAAAAAATAATAATAATCCCGACAGATAAGTGTTTCCGTTTGTGCGGGCAGGCGCTGTATATTTGTGTTTGTGTGTGTGTGTGTGGAATTAGCCCCTTCCCTTGCCTCATCTTACACAGTAAAACTCCTCCTCCCTCCCCCCCGATGTAAGTTTCACAACAAACACACACACAACGGAAGCACTGTTTTAACGGGGAAAAAGATAAATCTGTCTAATGACACTCGCGTGAGCGCATACTAACGTAATCACTGCTGTAAAGTAAAAAAAATAAATAAAACAAATGAATCAGCACCTTACCTTTGAAAAGATTCCCGACAGAGCTGAGTTTTCTGTGTGAAGAAAGCGTGCCTGCGTGTGCGTGTGTGAAGCCGAGAGAGTGTGTGTGTGTCCGTGTATGTGTCAGTGTCAAATTACGCGCGCGCACAGGCCAGAGAGAGTGTGTGTGTCGGTGTGTGTGTTTCGGTGTCAAATTACGCGCACACACATATATGAGACATGATGAAACAGAGAGGGAGACATTGATTATACCAGTAAGAGACGAGCACTAAGACCCAGCGGAGACGATTACCCACAATTCCGCACGGCAAGAGAGAAAAAAATCATTGGCTCAGTTGTGATCACTTGCCGCTCGGTGTCAAAATAAGAGTCGCATGCGTGATACATGATACTCGGAGCTCGTAAAATAATACTTACTCGGTTTCCAATTAAAAATGTATTAAAAATCTTTGCTCGGTTTGTGGAACACTCGTAAAGCATGTTACTCACAATCCGAGGTTCCACTGTATTCTAAAAAAGAATAGGTGAAAAATAAAGGGAATCTTACAAGATCTATAGGACTGCCCACCACCTCTATAGTTCCGCCAATCACAGAAATATGTGTGAAGACAAAATGGTTAAATAAACACAAACAAATCATTATCTGTTGGTAATTAATGGTGTTTGTAGAATTGTTGCTTAAAAAGCAATATCACACTCAAGGTCATGCTGAATATCACAGCTGTAATATCTTCAGTATTCCAGTTGCTCCCTCATGCCTATGACAACATCACAGCCATGCTGATATTCAGTACAAATGCACTTCCTAATGTGATATTGCTTAATTAGATGCTTGAAATGGAGTGGCATTAAGTTTCATAGGGTAGAACTCCCTAGTTTCCCCAGTTTGAGTCTGAGTTCGGGTACCATGTGAATGTGTTTTATCTAGGGTGCTATGAGTGTGTTTGGTAGGGTTACTGAAAATGTAAAGAATCAATGTATCAATCAATCAAAATTCAATACTTTCTGACTAATTAAACAAAATGTAATACTTTACAAGTATAATAAAGCAAATGTAAAATGATCAAATACAGCCACATAGGGAAGATTACAAGTGCAGGCAGACAGAAATGCATCTAGATCTAAGAAAAACTAAAGTGTAAAATTACTAAAAGTAAAACAAGCAATTGTCAGGTGATGAGAAAACTGAAAATAAGAGTGGGAAAAAATCAAAGTTGAAAAGAAAACAGAAATAAAATAAGTAAGCAGGTTGTCAATGGGAATATAATGGTTTGGTATAACAACACAGAGCGTATACTTTACAAAAAGTGTGTGAACTAAAAATTCTTTTACCCCGGTTGCTCTCCATATGGACATAGTTTAATGTCTTCTCATCTCTACCACTGCTGTTAATTAGCCGATAAGTTAAATCAGGTGCACTGCAGTTAATAGTACAGTGCACGACAAAGGCACATCTGAAGTCAAAGTCTAATAGAGCTCATTCTCCGTTCACTATGAACATTAAACTCCCTCTGTAGCACTAATGTGATACAGATCCATGGTGCATAATCATGAGTGAAGCTATGTAATGTGCAAGCAAGATGCATCAAAGAGGTAGAGCTGAGCTGATCTGTTGCTGTCCTTATGCTCCACTCCAGGCCTATCGCTCACTTCCAGTCCTCCAACAGACTGGGCTGGATAAAGACAGGAGCCACGATCAGCTGCCCATAGAAAATAGAGCCAGCTTTGGAGCTCATGTCTCCTGCCATGACAGCAGAAGATCCATTGGCATCACAGGTCAGACAGACGGGCTGGTGAAAAGAGGAAGAATGGAGGGTAGAGAGGAGTATTGTTGGCAGATTGGAGAAGCAGAAGAGCAGAGCTGTCAATTTGCAAAAAAAGGCCCAATTTAAGCTTTTAAAAGGCTACAAAAAGTGTCCACGTTTTTCATAAGATGTCACAAGAATGAGGAATACTTAAAAATCTACTGCTTGTTAACGTTTAGAGGATTGAAGATCCTTAAGAGCACACATCATGTGATATTCTCTTTTTGATATTAGTAATATTTCTAATATATGAAATTGCAGCAGCACATGATTCTGAGACGATGTTCCTGTTAACAGTGATGTGATGTGCTGAAAATTTATCTTGTGTTCAGCACACCACATCACAACAGGAACAACTGTTTTTGGAATTAACTGCTTCTTGCAATTTAACATATTAGAAACCATGTATTTTTTCCCCCTCTTTCCTGCCAGCTCTCTCCACAGAGGCCACTCAGGTGCTTGTTCCAATGCTGCAGTAGTGTATGCCAGAAATATAAAAGCTTTTGGCTGGTGTACTGTATGTGTGGGATCCCTGATGATGCTTCCTCTTTGCTTCTTCTCACAATGTTTCTCATGGATGTCAAAGATAAAGGAGTGTGGTGTCCCAGTGATACGTTGGACTGATCTCCCTATCCTCTGAAGGGCTTTGAGACTACTTACTCTGTCCCTCATGAGGATTTTCGTGCAGTTGCATTCCCACACTTTGTCTCTCGACTACAGATTTTGAAGAATTCATATGAACTCACTCCTGGCAGGTCTATTCCTGCATGGCATCCATCCCTGCAACTGATCCAACATGCTGTTGCTCGAATCATTCTCAGCTTTCACAAATTCTCCCATTTCAACGCACTCTACGCATTTTTGCTGTGGGATTTTTGTGGAAACAGCACCACCAGTGGTTGCAAGAACTATGAATATCTGAATATCATAAAATAGAAACCCGGGCTGATTTCTTACTAGTCCAGTCTGTAGATTTCCATAGTCAGTGCCACTTGTCTCAGAGTCTAAATGTAGGTGTACACAAGGTGTAATAGGCGTAAAAGCGGTTTGTTATTTACTCTCGAGACCCTTTTCTCTAAAGTGTAAATTATTGAAAGGAAATACATTTTGTAAGTACAAATGATACATTTACAGTAAAATAGATGACAGAAATATACATTCCCTTCCTGTGAATTAAATAAATGCCCTTCTGTATTTCTAAGGGAACATGGTTTCAATCCAGTAGAGCATTATGGACTTGAAACTGCAAATGAAGCTGCCAATCTGCCTTTAACTCTGTGCATATGTGTAATAATTTGCTCCCTATTATTTCTATAAAGTCTTTGAATACTACAAACATTTTGTCAGATGTGGTGGAAATCCTGAAAACACTATAAAAGACATGTAATTAATACACTGGATAAGAGCAAAGTACTGTAACAAAGGATTATTACAACTTTTTCAGGAGGACCTGTCTCATACAGCAAACAGCTGCAGAATGAAGAAAGGTCATTTCTTTCTCTCAGCCATTCCATCTTCCACACAGACATCTCTGCTAACATCATCTATGCCCCTTACATAATGTTCATAGATTCAAGTCTCTGATTTTCTTTATCTGACCTAGATCAGATGTCATCAACCTTATCATTCAGTGGCAACTACATTACAATCAGTTTGTTTCTATTCTATCCTCGACCTCGTCTTTCTACTATACAATAGGTGAGTTTTAAAGATTCTATAGTCTACCTGGCACATTTGTACATAGTTCAGAATTAATACATGATTAAAATGTGATTTTTTTGTGTTTATTACAGTACATCAAGTCACTCTGGAGAAGAGCATCCTCCTGTATAAATATACATCTTTCAGGATTTTGTCAACTTTCCATACTGCTGTTTTTTTGGCATATAAAACCCCACTATAGAGTTTTACACTAATATACTGATATGCTACAACTGTAGAAGACGGGTTCTCGACAACCTGCCCCTGCTGCCTGCCTCTCGGTGATGGATGATGGCACCCAACTACTTTAATCACCCTATTAGTGAAACCATCTCTATACTACAGCAAGATAACACCTCACTCAGAAGCAGGGGGAGAACGGAGTAAAAGGGAATCTCATTGGCTGCTGCAAGCCATATTTAAAACTGATTTCAAGTTGCATCCTGCCAAATATGTGGTGTTTAAAGGTCCCATATTTTACAATAGGTTTTCAAGGTCCCTTTGTCAGTAATCTGTCTGTTAATACTCCAGTGGAAATGCCCATGAAATAAAGCATGTTTCGTATGAGAACATTGGGGGTGGGCGGATCAAATTTAAGCTCCGGGCAATCCAAAAAATGGAAAAAGATTGACATTGATTCACATTGGCGGCATGGTGGTGTAGTGGTTAGCACTGTCGCCTTGCACCGCCAGGGTCCGGGTTCGATCCCCGGCCAGGCTCGATTCCCGTCTCTGTGTGCATGGGGGCAATCCAGGTGAGTTTCCTCCCACAGTCCAAAGACATATAGGTTAGGCTAATTGGCGTTCCCAAATTGCCCATAGTGTGTGAGAGTGTGTATGTCTGTGTGCCCTGCGATGGATTGGCACCCTGTCCAGGGTGTACCCTGCCATGTGCCCTAAGTCTCCTGGGATAGGCTCCAGGCTCCTGTGACCCTGAATACAGGATTAAGTGGTATAGATGATGAGTGAGAGAGTGAGTGTTTTCACATTAGAGACAATTTATAATGTTTAAAAAGACTAAGATGTGTTTTTTTTTTTTCACAAAAGTTCCACTTGAAAGGCTCACAGGAAAGTTTATTTATTTATTAATTTTTTTTTGGTGTATGTGTGTGTGAGTGTGTATATATGTGCGTGCATGAGCACGTGCCTCTTGAATGCCAGCAACATTGTTCTGAGAAAGCTGAGCTAGTGAAAAGAATAAGAAGAAAATCGACAGCACAGGCTATGCACTCCATAAAACATTATGAGTGTGCTATATAGTAGACATTTTTAAATGTCATATGAGTTCAGCCTTATAAAGAATTTCTTCAGTAAAACTATAGTAGGCTTGAGGAATGACAAGTCACCTTTTCATGGGAAATTCTTTATGAGAAAAGCCAGAGTGTCACTTTCTTTTCAACTAGGTTCTCAGCTCATTGTGCGATTTCGTCTGCTTGATCAGCACAAGGCTTTTATTCTGAGCCTCTTTGAATTTGCACCTTAAAGTCCTGCACTCAGTTTTCCCCTGGTCTTTTGTACAGGAACGTAATAATGTGCTCTGTTGAGAGACCACCAAATTCATTTGAAGGGGATTTTGGTGGAATAACGATATGTAGACCTCAGCACTCACACATATTCCCCCCTCAGCTTATGCTTTGAGGATTTATGTGTGCTTGATGGAGACGGTTGTTCAGTGTAAGAAATGATGAGATGAACCATGTTGAGCAGACAGAAGCTGATTACACAGCCAGGAGTGACTCCATTATTCTGGATTTAAGTGGATTTCACTTCATCTGCAAATTGCACTCCAGTTTCATCAAAATTTTTGTGATGGGCCAGAATTTACGAAGTAGATTTCTGAGTGATGTTCCAGATCTTTTGGAGCTGAGACAGAAAAGTGAATAAGGAGCTGGTCAGGTGTGTGTCCCTTTTTATGCCATGTCCACAAGCTACAATTTGAGGACTACACAGGGTTACCAAATACTTTGATGCATAAATGCTTTTTCATCCTTGACCCTGGCACATCTGAGGCTTAAAATCTGACTCTTTTTTTTTTTTTTTTTTTTTTTTTAAAAGCTAAAGGGCATCGTTAGATCCCTAAAGTGGTAGGAAAGCTCTGTCAAGCAGTGCAGTAGACTGTAGAATATCATTGTATCCTTATGAGATGAGAAGGACACATAATGTCTTTATGACTGTCTGAAGCCTTTCATAAAAGGCTGCATTAATGGAAAATTCCACATGGAACAACTTGCATGTCAAAATTTTTTTTTTTTTAAATAGTAGAACATTTTTAATTGCAATATTTTATTTTATAATAAAATTAATTTGTTTTCCTTCTCAACTATTTAAATTTTTTTTAAAATTGCTGTTGTTTTTTCCTCCCCAGAAAAGTTCCATTTAATTGTATAGTTCTTTTAACAATGTGAATAGTCTCTAAGCAGCTTTGCAGAAATTACAAATGCAAATGTACACATATATGTTTAAAATGTAAACATATATGTTTGTGCTTAATGAGCATACCAGAGTTATGGGTAGCAAGGAAAAACTCTTTAGATCTTTAGGTGGTTTGTGACTCACCTTCCTCTTTCCATGGGGGACATCCATGTATGGACTTGTCTTGTGGTGCTAGAGGTGAGGATTGAAATGCCTAGCCTGTTCATTTACAGCTTTGCTAGAAAGTCTCCTAAGTATAAGCTTGTGTCTTCCTCCCGGCTACAGTCCTTAGTTGCTTAAAGAGTCTGGTCAGTGAATCCAAGAAAATATTTTTCATACAGAGCTATATACGGTACACAAAACATTTCTTGCAAATATTTCTTGAGCTTGTTTTAGTGAGTGCTAAGAGTTTCTACTCAATGAAGAGAAGTCTGAGTTGTTGCTGGGGTGAGTTATTGTATTGAATAACATTGCTCTGGGATTTTCACCGCAATCACTCCCTACATGGGATGTAAGAGGTACAAGCTCAGAGGCCGTGCTAGCCGAGGTGTAGCTGCCCACTGAACGAAGGTTGCCAACTCACACATTTGGCAGGAGAAATGTTTTACAGGTAAATACAGATATATATATATATATATATATATATATATATATATATATATATATATATA
>JAAGKR010012982.1:0-5000 GCA_011419295.1 Clarias macrocephalus
AACACACACACACACACACACACACACACACACACACACACACCACACACACACACACACCACACACACACACATGCACACACACAAACACTCACATACACACACACACTCACATACACACACACACAAACACCCAATCGCTCACATACACACACAACACACTTATACACACACACACACACACACACACACACACACACACACATACACACACATACTCACACACACACTCACATACACACCCAATCGCTTACACACACACAACACACACTCTCTCACACACACACACACCCAATCACTCACACACACACAACTCACACACACACACACACACACTCACGCTCACACACATACTCACACACACACAACACACACTCACACACACTACACACTCACAAAAACTACATACGCACAAAACACTCACACAAACACCCACACACACATTCATGCACACAGTCGCACACACACACACTCATACACACAGTTGCACACACACACACACACACACACACACACACGAATATATAAACATGTATAAGGGTGTTTGGGTATGACAGCAGAAGTCCTGTATGTGGAAAACATCAAGTCTGAAATGAGATGTGTGTGTGTGTGTGTGTGTGTGTGTGTGTGTATGAGCAGTGTGTTATTGTCCCTGTTCATTTACGTTTACTTGGCAGACGACTTACATTATGATCTCATTATTCATCCGAGCAAACGAGGGTGAAAGGCGTCGCTCAAGGGCCCAACAGAGGCAACTTGGTGCTGGTTGTGAGGTTTGAACCTGGGAGCTTCCGAACCGTAGTCCAATGTCTTAAACACTGAGCCGCCCGATCCGAAATGTCCCAAAGTGCACGTCTGTCATTCACGTGTAAAACAAGAACAACATATGTGTTGGATGAAACGTTTCACTGCTCGATTATAGAATCATTATGGAAATGTGAGAGAGTGTGTGTGAATCAGGATGATCAGATCGTCCCAGATGAACGAGACTCAACAGGGAACCCATCCTCATCCGGGTGATAACGGAGAGCAGGGATTGATCTGCACTCATACTGTGTGTTAGGAGGCTGGAGGTTCAGTATAACGGCAGACGTGATTAAGTTCATTATTGGAGGATGTGAGAGTCGAGGCATGATGGGAAAAAGTCATCCTGAAAATAAATAGAAAATAAATAATAAGAGAATAAAATAAAGAGTGTAATTGAGAGCTGAAGAGAAATAAAAGTGTGACGCTCGTCTCAGAGGGTCGCGACTCTCTCCGGGATGACGAGGAGCGCCCGGAGATTTCTCTGTGTGTTTACAAGCTCTGTGTGCTGAACTACTGTGTTTGGACGTCTGGGAAAAAGGTGGCAGTCTGCTGAAACAGGGGCATGACTCAGGATCTCTCTCTCACACACACACACACACACACACACACACACACACACACACACACACACACACACACACACGGTCTAACAGCATTTATGTCAATCTAACACCACCGTGTCCACTGAGGGTACCAGAATAGTAGCAAAGACAAGTGAGTGAGAAATTCCTGCACTGTGTGTGTGTGTGTGTGTGTGTGTGTGTGTGTGTGTGTGTGTGTGTGTGTGTGTGTGTGTGTGTGAGCACCCCTCAGCTCACTAATCACATTGTTACTTGACTCCCAAAGGAGCTCATTTCAGCCCTTGAGTTTTGTTTTTGCTTTGCATTTGGTATTTTCACACTTTAAATTTCTGTGTGTTTCTTTTCTCTTTTTTTCTCTCTACATTATTATTTTTTGTGCATAAAAACACTGTTCTGTATTCAGGAGCAGCGGACAGATTGCTTTTTCAATTCCACACGACCATAATGAGATAAATTAAAAAAGTTAAATCGTTACTCGAAACGAATCGTTGAAGCGAAATGAATTAAAGTCTCACTGAGCGCACGAGTCTGATTCCAGCTGACGTCAGAGCAGTTTGGCTAAAGTGCTGAGAAAACACATTTCTCCACAATATCTGCAGGAGAACTTTAGTAGAACTGAAGATGTTATAAAAACAGGACGGTTGTGTCCTTGTTAAGCCGATTAACTCGTCATATAGAGAAAATATCACAAGTTGTTAAAGTAATTTAATTCTCTTCACATAACGAACATCATCATACATCAGCCTAAAGTCAGGCACGATGATCTCACACACTTCAACTCATGTGTCTGTACATTGGGTCAGAACTCACTCTTTCAGTGATACCTTTACCTTTCATACGTTGGAGGACTGAAACCTCAGAAAAAATCTGTCTGTCTGTAATTTACTGAATCTTCTGCAGTCCTCAGATCTGAAGTTTAATCTGCACCATCAGTGAATCTACATGTTGAGTAAAAGTGATGTTATGAACAGTTATGTGATGTTATGAACAGTTATGTGTGGGATTTAATAATCTACTTTAAAATAATCTACTAATGCGCTACTGTCTCAATGTAAACAAACACCTGCACCAATAGATATTAATTAGAAAAGATAAAGTGAATATTTTTACTGGGATTAGTTCATATTTTCACTTTGGCTGAAATAACAGCGCTGACGTGGTAGAAGTGAATTTTAACACGCTGGAGTCGTTTTAAGACAAAACTTCATCTTTATCTGATCGACTTTTTCCATTTCTCATCTGTGATTCTCTCTCCGATTACCGAACAGCGAGTGTATTTGTCTGAGCACCAAAGAAGGACAACTTAGTGTAAACAAGGCGTCAGATACTCGACCTTACAGAATGTGATTTCTGTGTGTTAATAAGTGAGACAGAGAGACACACAGACATGTACGTGGACTTCAACCTCAAATAATAATAATAATAATAATAATAATAATCATAATCATAATAATCATAATATCACTGATTACATTAAAGATCAGCAGATTATTATTAGATTTAACATTTTAACTGTTTCTACAGACTCTTTACCCGTCGACGAGCCGTACAGTACTTGCACTTGTTTATGGTAAAATAAATATCTTAAGGTGTCTTCAGGTTGTTGACTGTCGTGGTTACATGGGAGCTCAGGCTCAGTGGCGCCACTTACAGTCATGAGAGAGTATGGCAGCTCATATCGCTTAGCTCAGAAAAGATCAAAACTCAAAAGTGCTCTTTCTGCCGAGCTCTGCCACTTTTGCACTTTCGTTAAAGCTGAAAAATCTAAACGGTAGCCACTGATAGTCTGGAGCCGTCTGTAAAGGTGAAATTCTGTTATTCATTTAGATTGAGGTGTTTAAAGCATTTGAGGCATGTCAGATGATCTGCAGTTTGTCTTCATTCAAAATGTGTCAAACCAACGACAAAAAAAAAAAAAACATTTCAAATTCCATTTCAAAATCAGCGGTGATCCAGTTATTGCTAACAAGCACTAATTAACGAACTGTTCCAATACTTTTGCTTACCTTACAATTGAGTATTTTGCCACCAAATATGTCTAGATTTATTTATTTATTTATTTATTTATTTATTTATTTATTTTAATCGGGAAATAAATGTTGAAATTTGATCATTCGGGTCACGTTCATGTTTTGATTTTAAGCCCAAATGTATTTAAAGAAAACAAATCAACAGATATGAGCTTGCTGTTCCAATACTTTTGGAGGGGCAGTAATTAAACATTAATTAAACATTTAAAAATGTTAATTAAACATTTAAAAATGTATATGCTTGACTGTTTAAAAAACCCGTTAAGCAAGTATAAGGTTTATTTAATGTGATGGATCATTGCTGATTACTGCTCTACTCAAAAAGAATATTTTTAGTTTTTCTTTTATTTTACATAACTATAATTAATATAACTAACTAACAACTAATAAACTCCATACTGTTTAGTTCTTTAATTGAAAGAACAGAAATTATTAGCAATCCAGAAGTTTATTTATTCATTTATTAGAAAACCACAACGTTGTTCTTTTAAACCTTGACACTCTCACAAAGAACCTGTACTTCAAACATACAAATGTCGCGTTATTCATATTTATAGGAACAATTCACTGGCTGATATTCTGATATAATTTATATAATTAGATGATGATGTTATCACTTTAAATAAAAGTTCTAATAAAAGTTTTTGCCTTTTTTTCGACACAAAACATGCCGGAGAGCTTTAAAGTCCGAGCTTCAGATTAGTTTCATGACTCAAAGCTTGTGCTAAAACCGACATATTCATATTCACATGCCTGATATTTAAATGGTGAGATTTTTTTCCCTCCCTACCGTCTGTTCAGTAAATCTGCCAAACGCTCCTAGTGGGCGTGCAGATAAGCAGGCGGTCTGGATCTGGTTGTGTAATAGTTGTTTTTTTTATAATTTTTGTCTTGATGTTAGTAAACCCTAAAGCACAGACTAATCGAGAGAGTTCGAGTGAAAGGAATAAAAAAGTAAAGGAGAGCAAGTGGAATAATGTACAATTCTCTCAATTCTTTTAGGAGTGCTGGTATTTCTTAAGAATAACAATTTTTAGTTATTTAAACATAAATGTATATTTCTATAAAAAGTTTTTTTTAATTCTTTAATATAAGAATATTTTATTCTTAACTTATTCTGTATGTATAAAATGTTGCTTTTATTATTCTCCAAAATTAATGAAAAGATTGTTTTAAACCTCAGTACATTCTGTTGCATAATTACAGACTTTTAAACATAATAATAATAATAATAATAATAGATTTATAACTGTGGCATAAAAATATGGTTTATAAAATGTTTTTAAAAAACTTAATAAAACAATATTCAAATTTGAAAAAGAAGAAGATATCTCGGATATCTGAGGTCATGGCGTGTGCAAGGATTTCATACTAATAGCTCAGATACTGCAGAATTTACTGTGAGTCATTACACACACACACACACACACACACACACACACACACACACACACACACGGAGGGGCGGAGTCTGTCTACAGCGTGTCTTAATCACACATAACTCTGACTGCGCAGTTTGATACTGTGACATGATGTTCAAGCTAAAATTAAATCCATAAATATTCATTTTTATAGAAGGTAC
>JAAGKR010012982.1:10000-12412 GCA_011419295.1 Clarias macrocephalus
GTGGAGAACCGCAGGTACAAGAGGACAAGTCTGATATTAGCATAAAACAATTCACGTGCGTAAGAATTAATAGCCGGATAAAAAATGTAATGAGCACGACCAAACACTTACAATAATGATAATGATTAAAGAGTCAGTTCAGAGTGCGAGTCCCGGACGCAACTTCTCATCACTGCAACTCTCAAAGCTCAAACCTCATAGAGAGAGCAAATCAGTCTGATATTAAAGCCCGCGCTCCCGCTTTGTCGGGAGATGAGGTGATAGATTGGACGAGTTCCATGTGACCGCCGCAGCGGTCGTGAAATAAGACGTGTGTAATTTCCCTCGAGTTGACCATGGACGACTATCTTGTGCATCCTCTGGTGCTCTTCAACAAATAACACCAGCAGACAGGAGCGACGGCGTGATGAACAGCGGTACAGAACTGGAATAAGACCCACGTTCTTTCTGTTTACATCAACATCTGGAGGTCTTTGGTGTGAGGATCATAGACGCTCGGGATGTTCTAGATGTGAAAAGAGTTTTGCCTGAATAAGCGGCCTGGAGCAAAGTGAACACTGGACACACTGGACGTTTATACAGAGCTTAAAGGTTTAAAATGTTCCCTTTAGAGCTTGGACCCCTTCAGGATGACACGTCCACATCTCAGATCATTAGACAATAACAAAGCGCTACCTGGAAACGCTAAGTGTAATAGCCAGACACAACGGATGATGCCATCATGATAAAACATCCTGCATCTTCTCACACGGTTTATGATGCTTCTTGAGAATGAAAGACTTTAGTAAATGGATACTGAACTCTCACTCGCTCACTGAGAACATTACACCAAGCACGAACTGAAACTGAAAGCAGAACATTTCATTGTTGGTTAGAAAAATGTGAACAAAATCACTGTAAATCATTCCAAAGAGAAAACCTAATTCAGTTAATCAGGTTATTTAAAACTTTTTGTTCCGGTGTGTTTTTAAGAACGACCTAAACCCTCCCTAGTCCCTCTAGTCCTAAGCTCCTTCTCTGAATCACTGAATCAAGTCTGGCTTCAGGAACATACAGTACCATGTTAGATAGACGGATAGTTTTAAAGAATCATGTTCATGAAGACACAAAGGTCCAATTTCAGGGCTGAAAAGGCATCTGGCATTTAAATGACTCTTAATATACAGTATATCATGAATATTATGCCGCAGTTAGTTCAGAGCGAGTGAACTGATTGGACGAGAGCCGTTATTCCACGAGTGCTGATAACAGACAGTAACGGCACTGTGAGGTAACTGTAACTGTAACAGTAACTGTGTGTGTGACTGGGCGTGTCCCAGGTGTTGTCCAATGGTTAATGACACTAACTGTGTGTGTGACTGGGCGTGTCCCAGGTGTTGTCGAGTGGTTAATGACACTAACTGTGTGTGTGACTGGGCGTGTCCCAGGTGTTGTCCAGTGGTTAATGACACTAACTATGTGTGTGACTGGGCGTGTCCCAGGTGTTGTCCAGTGGTTAATGACACTAACTGTGTGTCTCAGCGTGAGTGAGAGTCGGTCTGTACGGTCCGCAGTACTGAGGAGAGAGCAGCTGCCTGACCACACCCACATTCACACCCAGTCACAGAAGCACTTTCAGCAACAGAACACATCTGATGACGTTATGTCGTCTTACACAACACGCGTCTCTGCACTAATCACTTCTAAGTCTTTCTGAGTCGCCTCTGAACCGTCCGTGTCATCTGTTCACGGCTAACGCTTAGCTACAAAGCTAACTAGCTTCTAACACGAGGCTGAATCCCAAATCCCTCTCTAACCCCTGATCAAGGGCACTACTCAGTGTGTGGAATGAGGGAGTGTACACTCTACATAGTGCACTAGCTTTCCATTTGATGCTATTTGGGATTCGACCCCAGAACCCTGAAGTTAACGGAGCTGATATTCTAAAATGGAATAAGTCTAAATAGAAAGGAAATCTGGTGAGTTTCTCGTGACTGTCCACCTCCTCCATGGTTTATTCTCCTCACCTTTACGCTAGGGAGTACCACTAAGAGTACAGAGCATAACAACAGCTGTGCTGCTGTACTGAATATCTTCACTACTCAGGATGTGTCCCTGTGCCCATGATCGCATGACACAGATAGTCAGTACAACAGCACGACCTGAAGTGTGATACTGCTTTTAACGGAATTATCCACTGCATTCATCCATCTCATATGGTTCAGTCACCTCTCTCTCTCTCTCTCTCTCTCTCTGTCTCTCTCTCTCTCTCTCTCTCTCTCTCTCTCTCTCTCTCTGTCTCTCTCTCTCTCTCTCTCTCTGTCTCTGTCTCTCTGTCTCTCTCTCTCTGTCTCTCTCTCTCTCTGTCTCTCTCTCTCTGTCTCTGTCTCTCTGTCTCTCTCTCTCTCTCTCTCTCTCTCTCTCTCTCTCTCT
>JAAGKR010012984.1:0-15064 GCA_011419295.1 Clarias macrocephalus
ATACAGACACCCGACAGTTACCACAAAAAAGTGGAAGAAGAAATAGTAATCAAACATTTTATTATTCTACTTCACACTAGAGTAAACCGGCCCAAAGTAACTGCTCCATGGAACACGGACCAACATCAGCGTTAACGTCAGGCTTTCCAAAATCTCCCAAAACCCTCCATGTCACGTCTGGAAGAAAGGACCATCCAAGCATGAGTGAGACTGTCAGGTGTCCACAAATTTTTGCTCATCAAACATTAAAGTGAAAAATCTTCCTAGACAATCACGTCCTCTTCACAACGTAGTGAGAAATGTAAATGTCGTGCACGCACAAAGAAAGATCGATATAAATATGAACGGTCGCTTTCTAGTGTGAACGCAGGGTCGCATTAAACACAAGACACTTACGTTTCTGTGGAACTTGGTGAATGAGTGGTACATATAAAACCTGTGCATGTAAACAATCGCTGTATTTATCGTCAGTTGAGAGCTGGGATAGAAATTAAGGAAAAGACGTCTGATCAGTTGGCTTGTACACACAATGTTATGGAACCCTCACACCGTGTATCAAGTTGTGACACATGAGTTAAGATAAGCTGATGGATCTCAGTCGTGCCCTCATGCAAAACCAGACGATGTCTAGACGACATGGGGACGGAGCAGGAATGTGGAAAACCTAATGATGTTACCCGAAATACAGGTTCCCAACCCTATAAAGGGTAGGATTGATTCAACACTAGCAGAGACATGCAGAAATGGTGTAAGGGTTCGAATCTGGGCTTTACATGTAACCATGACAACGGAGGACATTAAGCACAGCTGCTTTTCAAACTCATGTTACTCTGACTTGTTTTCTTGACCTTTTTTTTTTTTAATCCAGACATTTAATTGAAATATCATGCAGACAAGCAGGCTGGACAGTTAACCAACAAACAAACAAATACAAAGAGCTCTTTTAGCTTTATCGTGTCAATGAGGTGGAGTTAACATCGTGTAGCATCATTAATCTTGCCTGCTGGAGAAAACAAGGCCTAGGAAGTGAGAAAACGCCATTAGCCCGAGCCACCTGTCTGTACCCAAACTAACAGGTTAGCTAGCCTAGCCGGTTATACGTCAGGATACACGTTCAGCCTCTGCCCCATGTCCTGGATGAGATTTGCGGCTTGCTGCCGGTATGAGAGCTCTCTGTCGGGCTCAACTCCGCACCGGCGCGACGGCGTCGCCTCGAGCTGCTCCCGGGAGAAAAACCATTTGCTAGATGATTCCCGGTGCGCCGCCATTGCTCTCCCACAACAACAGTCGTACACAACGCGTCGACGTCACCACGCAAAGCAGAGCAGCGCGTCGACGCCCACGCTTATACGTCACCCGGAAATGAAAGAGGGTTCCCACGGAGGTCACGTGACATTTATATTCCTCCCCCCCCCCCTCTCATTAGGTTGTTTATTTTCTCGTTCATTCTTTTATTCTGCCTATTTTTACTATATATTTTTTTTTTCTTAGTTAAGTTTGCTTACACTGCATATCTACTATTTATGTTTTTACGTTATGTTAACTGTGGAGAGTTAATTGTATAATTCAAGTTTTCACCCCTGAATCTTGCATGTTATACTTAAAATTTTTCTATATTGTATTGTAATTGTAATGGTTTTTTGTTTGTTTGTTTGTTTCTTGGAATTTTGATGATAAAACACAAAACACCATCTGTGCGTTCAGGTTGCAATATACATATATATAGATTCTGATCATTTTTTACATACAGGTGGAGGAAATATACATCAAAAGAAAACATTCAGGCCTGTAATATACTGTATAGTCACTGTAATAAATGTAACAATACAACATGGTATTGTTTATGTCTAAATAATAAATAGCTTTCCCAACCTTTTACTTTCAATATGGAGCATTTTCTACTTCTAATGATGGTACTGTATGTGGTTTGGGTTGTATCCTGTATATCGTTTTGTGGCCCAAATAGCCAATTCAGTGAACATCTCATGTGATGCAGGTTAAACCTGTGATGTTATACAGGAATTACAGTCTAAAAATGACCGAACTGAATATTTCCAATCCGATACTCCCCGGCTCATCTGTTCCAGGTTTCACTGTTTGTTTCATCTGAATACATATATATAAGTAGCCATATTTTGCTATGCACAAACCTGGTACATAAAATGCTAACTCATCCCACATGCACTTCATGATTCTGATTGGTTAATCATTTTCTACAACAGTATGGCTTGGTCAGTAGTTCCAGCTTTAGGGCAAATCACAGTTTGTACATTAAAGCATTTGTTTTATACACTTGGTATTGCTTTTAATAGCATCAATCACTATATGGACTGATGCTCTACACAGACAGATGAGTGAAAAATGTGTGTAGTTTTTCATAACGGCTAGTATCGAGACATTTGAAAGGTCGGTTCAGTGACACCGAAAGCTGTAACCTTAATCACATATTTTACAGTTGGTTATTTTTCTATAACAGTATACCCGGTATTGTAGACATTATATTCTCCAGTGATGAGAAACTGGTGATTAGTGAGCGATCCAGTGAGAACAATGAAACTGCAAAAAACGAGAACGTCTTCTTGCTGAACTTGAAAATTTATGTCCACCAGTCCAGTTCGCTCATGAGGCATTAAGTGAATTCTCAGCACGTCACTCAAACAGTTTCCTCTCGAGACCCAAAAATTCGAGAGCATTTCCTGCCAGGAGTTTATCCTGCAAATAAGTGAAAGAAAAAAAAAAACATGTAAAGAAATATACAACTCCAGGTACAGCAATGTTACTAATTGGGTATATGTACACAAATGAACATATGATCTTATCAGCCAACTACTGAAGTGTTATTGGAGGATTTACTGTACATATCAGAATTTAGGGACCTGGTACCTTTAATGTGCCGTCAAATTCACGCATTGACTCTATCAACGTTCCTGGCTCAAGTTCTCCGAGAGGGAATGGGTAATCTGTCCCTAACATCACCTTATCCTGGAACAGAAGAGTGTATAACTTGGTATTTTTAATCGCACTTGAATGCTGTATTACCACACTCAATACCCCACATGGTGCTTGTACCATCTACATCACTATGCAGAGACTGGCTTGTTTATTACTATTGCCTCGACTACATTTTTGTGCAATGAAGAATTTTGAATTCAATAATCCAACAGGGGACCTAAAATAGGTTATAGTATGTACAGTAGTATTAAACTTATTAGACTAGGTATATAGTATTTCCTAAGATGAAAAAGAAAGCCTACCTTGCCGATGACATCAATGAGTAACTTAAGTGCGAGAGGATCATGCACCAGAGAGTCAGTATAAAATGATCCTAAGTATTTACGTGGATTGATCTTATTGTCTGTAGCACACAAGTCTGGCCGGACATTGAATCCGTGCTCGATTCGCCCAATTGTATAAGGAAATGCACCGCCTTAAAGAAACGATATGACATTAATCAAACAAAAGGTCATTTAATTCAACATACCAATCACACCTGAACATTTAAGGTGTTTCATAACCAACCTCCATGAGCAAAGCAGACCTTTAACTTTGGGAATCTTTCAAAAATACCCCCAAAGATCATGGAGCAAATAGCCATTGTAGTTTCCGAGGGCATACCTGTAGAGAAGTGAGGGCATTCTGATTAGCTTGAACTATTATTCTTTATAATATATAATAATTTACCATTTAGGGATAATTTCTCACATCTTGGGAAATCATTTGCCAAGTCAATAATCCTCTGATTCTATGATCTTAATGTAAGTAAGACTGTTTGTTAATGATTAATCATTAATTTGTTACTTGCTGTTAAAAATGTAACCAATTAAAAATATGTTAACTGACCCTGTTTGTTTTGCACGATAATGCTCTGTAGCTCACACATATCTTAATTTATGCACCACAAGAGGGCGCATTAGTGTTTCAAAAATAAGAAAAGTAAAGAAGCTTCTAATCAAAATGTAATTTGTTAGCTTGTGCAAACTTAAGCAAGCAGTTTTGCCAGATTGGGTGATTTTCTGATAACTGGGCTAATTTTTTTAAATGATCTATAGCTAGAAAAAAAATTGGGGCAAATAATAAATATTATTATTTTATTATTTATTTATTATTTTAATAAATAATAATAATAATTATTATTAGGCTAATGAAAGAAGTTATGTGTTTAAGTAGATGATCTACAGTGTGATATTATTTGGCAACGCTTGAACACGGTGCAAGCAGAATAGAGTTTTCGCTCAAGAATGGCCAAAAATATATAACGGTACAATTAATTAACACCATACAATGGCAGTAAAATGGATTTGGCACTTTGGTAAAATTTTGCACTGAATCCACAGGTTTGTTAATGAATTAATCAATTTATTAATCAATCAATCAATCAATCAATTAATTAATAAAAAATATATATTTGTTTAAACTGTTCAGGTTCCATTCATCTGTCTCACTTAGCTAATTTGTTGTGATTGTAAAAAATGTTTGTTTTGTTATAATTAATAATCATTTGTTAACATCCTTGATTATCGTGAAATTGTGTAAAAGGCATTTAATTCATGAATTACTCACCGACTAGCCATGGCAGCCAGTACTTGGCCATTCTCCCATCCGTCTGCATATCCCATGGATGCACAAATAATGCACAGTTTAGCTCCTCAGCTGCCTAGGGGTCAGAAACACTGTGCGCTAATCCATATGCATGTCAAGCGCTAAAAGAAGATACAAACTTACTGCAGTATACTGTAATATACCCTATGCTGCAATGTATAATTTGCTAATTATTTTGTATTAATAACGACACAATAGCTAGAGTATTTCCTATATATATATATATATATATAGGAAATACCTATATATATCCATCATGGTGGAGTTTTCCTTTTTTGACTTTTTTCCCCTAGGTATTGCATTTCTGTCCCAAATACAGCAAAAGCCAGCTGGCCGATGGCTTGTCATCCTTTTTTGGAGTGTATTCATAATATTCTGAATCCAGTGCATACTGGTTATAAAGTGGTCATGAGGGTAACTAATACTGAAGACAATCCTGAGTGGGGAACAAGTTGTTCCACTCACATGTGCAATGGGTATATAATCCTGAATGGCTGTACAGTACCCAGGCTCTGTGTGCATGGAGTTTGCATGTTCTCCCGGTGCTTGGTGGGTTTCCTCCGGGTACTGTGGTTTTCTTCCACAAGTCCAAAGACATGCAGATTAGGCTAACTGGCGTTTCACGGTTTTGTACTGATGGATGCTGATTGGTTTCGCAAAATTACCCGTAGTATTGATACTGTAATACACTGATGGCTGGAAGGCATGGATGTACTGTAGCATCACAGCAGTGGACAAAAAGAAACAAATGTTATTGATAGAATATTTTGTAGCTACTTACAGCATAAACGGGGTACAGCTCAGGAGCATTGAGGTCCCAGGTGTTGATGTGTGAACCTATTTGCACCCCTGGGAATCCCAGCTCCTGCACGCAGCGCCGCATTTCCTGTACAGCCAGCTCAGGCGCCTGCATGGGAAGAGTGCCGAGGCCTACGAATCGTTTCGGGTATCGATTCACGGTGGCTGCCAGGTCGTCATTAAGGATGCCACAAAGGTCCAGTGTGTCCTGAGGTTTCGCCTTTTCAAATGGACAGGAGGATACATGGATAAGATTTTGATAGACAGTCAGTAATCTATGGACGTTCAATTTTCTCTAAATTTAGCTCAGAAGTAAATAGTCAATAAATGAGAAAACAAATAGCAGATCATGTGTTCCAATAGTTTAGTATTTCATTATGTTTCTGTAAATATTACCAGCTTGATTATCTTAAGCTAATGCCTTATGATCAAATACTTTAGTTGGTTTAATAAGGGAAAGTTAACAAGCATGTGTTAAAATTTACTAGGACAAGCAAAGGTTTAAGAAATTTCTTTATTCATCACACTCACTCTCTTCTCATCTTCTTGTCCATAATAATGTAAAATTAACTTCTTATGCCTTACAGAAATAAACGTGTATAAAAGTATACTTCTTGGTATGACTTGTGTTTAACTTAAAAGTGATTATAAATTTTGATACTTAAAAGCATAATTTTAGAAATTATTCACCCAGTAGTTGAACATTACAGGGACAGTCGACAGGGCCTGCACAGTGACACCTAAAAGAAAGACAGTTAGCCAATGTTAATTGATATTTTAGCTAAATGGCACAAATAGCTCTTATTTTGGAGGAAAAGTAATAATGACAGCTTTACCGTGCTTATCCATGTCTCGTATGCGAGCCTCAGCATCCCAGCAGTTCTCCTGAATTACACGGAACACTTTCCCATCCTTCATCATTTTGGCTTCGCCCTGGGAACACATGGATACACAGAATTAAATCTACAACCACAAGGTAGAGGAAGGAAATAAAACACAAACACACATATCAAATTTGAATATCAACCCAGTAGGAATTTTTGGTTAAAAGGTCGTGCTAATGTGAAAACATTTTATATGTTTAAATTCAAGATTCAATATTTAAGATTCATTAACTTTATTAATCCCAGAGGAAAATTGCTTTGTCTTGGTGATAGTTGCTTTGGTTTGTTTAACGGGAAGAAAGGAAAGGTGTAGTAGATTAGACGAGGAAAAAATTTAAAATTAAAGAAATAAAAAAATTAAATAATAAATATACTAAATATAATAAATAAATAAATGAATATCACTGATATTACAGCAGGTTGTTTTGGAAAGTTTGGAAATATTCAAAACAACATTTCATTATACACTGACCCATAAAAATGCAATTGGCCTACATCAAGTATGGAAATTAATTAAGGATATTTGAAATTACTTGACTTCAAGAGAACACATTTTTAAAACCTGTAAGGACGGTGCTGAATGGAGATCACTTAAACACTAATAAAGATGCATGGGGGAAACTGACAGTAAACATCACAGCTGTGTGTTTAATAGTGAAAGGTAGAGCATTTCCACATGCACAATGTGATGAGAAGTCACAGGACTGGGACTAACCAGCTGTGTGGCCATAAGTAAACCACTCGTTAGCGAGAGTAATCAGAATAAAGGCTTCAGTTTGCTAGAGAGAATAAAGATTAGACATTGGGGCGATGGAAAAAGATCATGTGACCTGATGAGTCCAGTCTATTCCAGAGTGATGGGCGTGTCAGGGTAAGAAGGGAAGCACATGGTCATGCATAGTGTCCACTGTACAGGCCTCTGGAGGCAATGTCATGATCTGGGGTTGCTTCAGTTGCTCAGGTCTAGACTCAGCCCTGTATTATGGCAATAAAAAAATGAAGTCAGCTGACCACATGAATGTACTGAATGACCAGGCTATGACATAAGTGTGTTTTTTTGTGTTCCCTGATGGCATGGACTTAATCCAAGGTTTCTAAATGTGAAAGACTGCTTCTGGGAGCATGAGGAATCATTTTCAAGCATGAAATCGCCACCAGTCACCTTTTTTTTTTTTTTTTTTTGGATTTCCCGCCGATTTTCTCCCTAATTTAGTCGTGTCTAATTCCTCCCCGTCACTAGGGGGCGCCTACATTACGGCTACTACCACTCAGTCGGGAGGGCCGACAGAGTGAAGACTATCACGTTTCCTCCGAACCGCACTTTTCGAACTGCTCGCTCACGCACCGTTGGGGGCGGAGTAACACACTCGGAGGACCGCGCTATCCGCTCCTTCCGCCTGCGTGAGCGAGCAGACGCCCCTGATTGGCTGTAGAGCCGTGATTAAACGTGAGAGTACCTCTCATCCCGCCCCTCTGAGAGAGCTCGGCCAATCAGCTCTCTCTAGACCTCGGAGGCCCGGCCAATGAAATCTTGAAGTTGACGTTTGTTTGTGCAGTGTTCAGTATATCTTAGCTGAAAAGCTCATACCTCTTATGGTAGTTTTTTTTGTTGTTGTTGTCCATAATGATGCTCAACATAATGTTGGGATCATTCATTCATTATGTCAGTGTCATTTTATCAAAGTAAACCTCACTTTCAAAACAACACTAGTCCTACAGTACAGTATATTGTGTTTTGGGTGGATAATGTCACAACCTAATTACACTATATGCCATTGTCATATGTTATAAGGATTCCTGCTGAGTTCCCCATGACTAATAGCTCAAATAATAATAATAATAATAAAAATGTTATGCTGAATTGTAATGCTTAAGCTGCTTTTTGTACTTCCAGCCACCAGAGAGCAGCTGCAACCATAAAGTTCCTGAACCTCATCTCAAGATATCAGTAACGGAATGGAAGGCCAGGTTAAAGTATATAAATAATTATATATTTAAAAAAAAGTTATAATAGTAATTATAATATTATATTTTAAAGAAAATTGTGGTCTTTTTTAAATGATGATTTCCAAATAATGTGTCCTTTATACTAAATACCATTTGCCAAAAATCATCATCTCAAACCGTCAGTAAATTAAAGTCAGACTTGGAACAAAGCAGCATGAATCTGTACTCTCAATTGATGTGACCCTGAAGGACCTGAGCTTCCTGAGCGCTGCGGTAATCATGCTGTCACATTAATCTTAACTTGTGCCATCATCTGTCTCCATGTCCTACGTGGTATCCTGTTCTTCCTGTGCTGCCTACTCATTCTTCACAGGGGTCTTAGTTAACACAAGCCAACATACGCACACAGTCCAGCTCCACAGCGAGCCAAGCCTACCTTCATCCTGAGCATTTTACTGCATTGTGGTGCAGAGGAAGCTGTGCTGCTGCTGCTGCTGCTTTGTTGATATACTGTAGACGTACCAGATGACTGCAGTGCATGCTCATCTGCATGCATTTAAACACAGTCCAGATAACAAAAAAGTGGATATGTGGATACATATACTGTATATGTATGTGTATATCTATATACTGTATAAAATGAACTATAGGGTCAGCCAAAAATTACAGTATATACACAGTTCAGAAAAAGAAAAGTAGTATGATGTATCAATAATATTATCACATTATTGTCATAATATTATGATATACAGTACATCAATAATGTATAGCAATACATTTTGTATTAAAATATTTATATGTCATACATTTTTCTTTACCTGTAATGTGGCTGACTTTTTTGGCTGACTCTCTTTTTTTGGCTGTCTCTCTCTCTCTCTCTCTAAAGTGCTTGGCTCATTTTTTTCTTTCTACCGAACATCATAAATGCCAAATGTTCATTCAGTTCAGGAAATCATCATTAGGTACTGCAGTAGTATAAAAAAATCTGTCCTTTCTTTATTAATAATTAATTTAATGTCTTTTCCTTTTTCCTCTTTCTAACCTGTACACACACTTACAGTAGATCTCCAAACACGTATATGTCCGGTACAATGAATATGTATTGGATATTTTAAAATCAGTGCTGCTATAAGACCAATAAATGTGTTAGGGTTGTGTCACGTTGACTTACCTTACAGTGGTGGTGGAGCTGGACAAACCCATCATATCCATATCTCTGGAAAATATAGGACATTTTTATTAATGTACATTTAATTTGGCGGCACGGTGGCTTAGTGGTTAACACTGTCGCCTTGCACCTCTAGGGTCCGGGTTAGATTCCTATCTTGGGTCTGTGTGCATTGAGTTTGAATGTTCTCTCTGTGCTTGGTGGGTTTCCCCCGGGGACTCTGGTTTCCTCCCAGAGTCCAAAGATATGCAGTGTGTAAATAATTGTATGAGTGCAGGCATGTGTGTGCCCTGTGATGGATTGGCACCCTGTCCAGGGTGTACCCCGCCTCGTGCCCTAAGTCTCCTGGGATAGGATCCGCGCCCCCCATGACCCTATGTACAGGATAAAGCTGTAGACGATGATTGAGTATATATAATTTGTTAATTTATAAATTTGTACACCTCTGTCTTTTGGACTCTGACCCCTTCGACTAACTTAAAATGATTCTTAGGTAAAACCTCAGATTTTATCTGTATATGAAATACATTCATTATTTTAATTTGGTGGCATGTTGGCATAGTGGTTACAGTAGCTCTGTCTCCTCGCATCCCCAGGGTTTGGGTCAGATTCTCGCCTCAGTCTGTGTACATCGAGTTTGCATGTTGTTGCTGTGTTTGGTGGGTTTCCTTTGGGTGCTCCGTTTTTTCCTCTCACAGATCAAAGACATGAAGTGCCGTATCCAATTTGCCCATAATGTGTGACTGTGTGTTTATGCACTAATTTGCCTGGGATAGGCTCCAAGCTCTGCGCAACTCTACACAGGATAAATGGTTTACAGGCATTCCAGGATATACAGGCCTTCTCGTCCAACATTAGTGCTTGACCCCATAAACGCTCTACAGAATGAATGGGCACACATTCCCACAGAAACACTCCAAAATCTTGTGGACAGCCTTGAAAGGAGCGTGGAACTGTCAACATTTATACTTCATTGGTTAAAATGGTGGTGGCACATTGGTGTGGTGGTTAGCACTGTCGCCTTGCACCGCCAGAGTCGATTCGATTCCCGGCCAGGTTCGATTCCCAGAGTTGGCATGTTCTCCCTGTGCTTGGTGGGTTTCCTCCGGGTACTCCGGGTTTCCTCCTCCAAAGACATGTAGGTTAGGTTAATTGGCATTCCCAAATTGGTCGTAGTGTGTGAATGAATATATGACTGTATATACTGTATGTGTGTGTGTGCTCTGCGATGGATTGGCACCCTGTCCAGGGAGTACCCTGCCATGTTCCCTAAGTCTCCTGGGACAGGCTTCAGGCCCCGCATGACGCTGAATATGGGATAAAGCGGTATAGATGATGAGTGAGGTCAAAATGGGATTGTGGTTCAGAGTGTATGGAAGGTGTTTCTACCTACAGTAGAGTTTAAACTTACAGACTAGAACCTCTCAGATGTTTAGTACTAAAGTTTATGTACTATACAATATACTGTAATATAAAAATGATAGGTTTAGCTGGAAAGGTTACAAAGGCACTTACCACTTACTGTATACTGTAATAATAATTATATACAACATTATATATATATAAAAAATTAACAGTTTATGATACTTTACTAAGATTTTTTTAAATGTCTATTGATATATACTACAAACTATTCTGAAACCTGACATGAAGATAGCGACAGCATGTGAACATGATGAGAAATGATTACCCTTACTGCTGTATGCTCTGTTGACACAAATTAGTGGGAAAGGCCAAGGTCCTTACTGATTAATCTTTCACTAGAGCAGATTTCAAAAGCCAGTTTTAGATACTGTTTAAGAGCTCACTGTTACCACAGATGATTTCATAAATTATAAGAATGTATATAAAGGCAAAAAAAAAAAAAAAAACAGAGAATGCACAGACATTGTAACTGCTGGTGTTTTTTCCACCCAAGCCCATGTGTACACAAAGGTTTTGCACAAAAAAGGGATTTGAAGCAGATTCACTACCATCATAATCCATTACTAGAGCTCTGTTCTTCCCTACCTGTTTTAGATCAGGCCATTCCTTGGGTAAAATATGGTTATGGATATCAATCTTCATCTTCTACACAAAAAGGAAATCCTGAACACAGAGTGTTTCAGAGTTTGAAAAAAAGCCTACAGTCAGCTAATGCACCTGAAGTTCAGCTCCACTCAAAGTCAACACTCGTCCCCTTTCCGGATCATACTGACCAATCAAAATCATCCACTCCACACTCCTACTGGGGTCTAGTCGTGGATAATGGAGTAGAAGAAGAACAAGTGCATCACTATATTATTTAAAATTATGAATTTTAATTATACCAATATATGTGTTTTTTGTACACAACTGGTAGAAGAACATACTGAAAAGATTATTATACTGTAAATAAAAGAAAAACAAATGAGATACAAACTCCTGTACCAATCCTGCCCCCTATTGGCTACTTTGTGTAATGAGGGCATTTATTTATTTTACCCTTTGTAAAACTTTCTATACTTAGTTCAGGTAGAAAGGTAGAATATTTAAAGAACAGATTAACTATTTAAAGAAACTACTTGAGTCACATTTCTAACTTCTTGTTCGTAAGAATGTTGTAGGTTCATCTACACTTTTTGGAAGACCATTTGGGAGCTTCAGTAATTTAATTCAACAGGACACAATGTGTCTTCTTTGACAGCATTACAACACTAAGCCTTCTACTCAGAGCCAGCATAGCGGTTAACAACCCAGGAATGATTTCTAGATAATAGATCATGGCATTAGGTGGCACAGAGGTGTCAAGATTAGCACCTCCATGGTCGAGGATTCGAGTCCCACCTGTGTGTGCATGTTCTCCCTGGGTTTCCTCTGGGTTTTTTCATAGTCCAGATGCATGCAGAGTATGCTAATTGGTGTTTCTAGATTGCCTGCAGTGTGTATGTGTGTGTGTGTGTGTGTGTGTGTGTGTGTGTGTGTGTGTGTGCGTGCGTGCTTATCTGTATTAGGCTGGCACCCCAGGCTACAGACCTCCCACGAGTATAGAAACTGAGTGAGAGAGAGTGAGTGAGCGATATTGACATTAAGTCGGTGCAGGGGGTTAGGTTGTGTACACTCTGGACATTTTAGTATTTTCTAATGATCTATTTCTTGTTCTTGCATCTTCACTGCATGATCTGTAGTTTTCCATTATTTTTGCAATCTAGCACTTTGTATGACTGTGACTGTTGTATTCGGACCTTTTCGAAAGAATAATTAATATACCAGTAATCTAGCACGTTTTCCCCTCAAGGTGGACACGGCTATATACGTCTCTCAACAGAGCCAATCAACTCATACATTTAGAGTGTATAGGCAGAATGTGTGAAAGAAACAAACATGAAAGCGTGACACAGCACAGCATGGCTTACTCCAAAAAAGAGTCAAGTACACAATAGAAACTATACCTTAAAAGATGAAGGTCCGAAATGAGGGTGTGTAAAATACCCGAACTGGCGATCCCAATGTGACAGAGCAACCAGAGTCCTTCCACATTCACTTACAGTGCAGCAGTGTGCAAATGATCAAATTGAGATCAAAGATCAAACAGTCCTCATGTAGTTACTGAAAATTGACAATAAATATTGTTAAAATGCTATGGAAATTTTTAACTGCTTTTTAAAAATAAATAAATAAATAAATAAAAATACAATGACTGTATATGTCCTAAAACAAACATGTTTGAAGCTCAGTTCAAATAAAATTTTCAGTACCCCTGGTCTAGAGGGTGCAACTGCACACCATTGTGCCTGGCCTGACTGGGTTGACTATC
Organism: Clarias macrocephalus; assembly: GCA_011419295.1. Lineage (NCBI taxonomy): Eukaryota > Metazoa > Chordata > Actinopteri > Siluriformes > Clariidae > Clarias > Clarias macrocephalus. The sequence continues at coordinate 13,172 of JAAGKR010012984.1, forward strand.
TCCATCCTCTATTCCTAGAGTTCTGTTATTCACCAACAAAAGACCTGAAGACTGAATAAGGTATCAATCATACACTACAGTCTGGCACCAAGCAGCCCACAATGTATGTTTTTGCACTTTTGAAGAACCCAGAGGAAGGACTGCAGCTGTTAAAAACATTTTACAATGATCTCATGCACCACAACTCACATTTATCCAAGTGTTCTAATGGAAAATTTAGTCATCTTGTAACAACTCAATCAAAAACAAGAGAGAGAAAACACAGACTGGCTGAACCTAGAACAGATCAGAGATAGTTGGCCACATTAGTGTGCCAGAGGGGCAGATGGAGGAGATGGACTACTGGCTTATATTAAGGTGTGCCAGGTGGGAAGTTCGGAGACATACTATAGGGTACTGGATCACATCAGTTTGCCAGGGGGCAGATCGGAGATATAGAATACTAGATCCATGTGATACAAAGAAACACACTACTGGATCACATCAGTGTGATACAGAGAAACATATTACTGAATCGTGTCAGTGTGTTAGGTGGGCAGATTGGAGATATAGAATACTATTCAATTCAATTCAATTCAATTTTATTTGTATAGCGCTTTTAACAACTGTCATTGTCGCAAAGCAGCTTTACACAATTAAAATAATTATTTAAGTTTGTATGAAATGTGAATGTGTATGAATCAAAATGGTCAGATCCCTGATGAGCAAGCCGAGGGCGACGGTGGCAAGGAAAAACTCCCTGAGATGGCAATTGGAAGAAACCTTGTGAGGAACCAGACTTAACAGGGAACCCATCCTCATTTGGGTGAAACAGAAAGGAGGAATTGATCTGCATTCATACCGTGTGTTAGGTGAAAGGCGGTTCAGAATTACAGTTGATGTTAATTGATGTTAATATGGAGTGCAGTTAGTTATTGAAGGCTCAGATAGATACTAGATAAAGATCACATCCGTGTGATACAGAGAAACACAGGCGGACCGGACAAATAGTGTACTGGGTCACATCAATTATATACAGAGATATAGTCTACTGGATCACATCAGTGGGCCAAAATGGGCAGATAGGAGATATAGAATACTAAATCACATCAATTTGATACACATAAACAGACTACTGAATCACATCATTGTGTCAGGGGCATATTGGATATACAGACGACTGGATCACACAGAGATACAAACTACTGGATCACATCAATGTGTCGGGGGGCAGATCAGAGATACACATGACTGGATCACATCAGTGATATACAGAGATACAGACTACAGGATCACATCAGTGATATACAGAGGTACAGACTACTGGATCACATCAGTGATATACAGAGGTACAGACTACTGGATCACATCAGTGATATACAGAGGTACAGACTACAGGATCACATCAGTGATATACAGAGGTACAGACTACTGGATCACATCAGTGATATACAGAGGTACAGACTACTGGATCACTTCAGTGATATACAGAGGTACAGACTACAGGATCACATCAGTGATATACAGAGGTACAGACTACTGGATCACTTCAGTGATATAGAGAGGTACAGACTACAGGATCACATCAGTGATATACAGAGGTACAGACTACTGGATCACATCAGTGATATACAGAGGTACAGACTACTGGATCACATCAGTGATATACAGAGGTACAGACTACAGGATCACATGAGTGATATACAGAGATACAGACTACAGGATCACATCAGTGATATACAGAGATACAGACTACAGGATCACATCAGTGATATACAGAGATACAGACTACAGGATCACATCAGTGATATACAGAGGTACAGACTACAGGATCACATCAGTGATATACAGAGATACAGACTACAGGATCACATCAGTGATATACAGAGACAGGATCACATCAGTGATATACAG
>JAAGKR010012985.1:0-15064 GCA_011419295.1 Clarias macrocephalus
CACACACACACACACACACACACACACACACACACACACACACACACACACTATGGGGCAATTTGAGGATGCCACTTAACCATGTACACAGGATACAGTTACATAGAATATGAGTGAAGTATTAATCTAACTAAAGACAACAATAATCAAGAATATATATTGTAGGAGAAAATGAACAGGGAGAGAAACTTTGAGGCTGTTGAGATTGTATCTTACACCCTCAAAAAGGGGGAGGGGGTCAGTTCCCACATAATTGAGCACTACAGTAATTAAAGATTGTTTTTCCCAGCAGTTCCAGTAGGTAGAGTAATAAAGCACAGCTTACCTCCGGAGTGCAGTGAGCAGGAGAGGATCAGGAGGAGACCACACCACCGGAGCATCTTCAACTAAACTCACAGAAACTCACCCTGAAGTTTGTAGACCTTTCAGATGCCTGACTAGGGTTATTTACGGCACGACACCTGAAAAATAAACCGAGTATTTAAGCAGAAGGAAACCCCGGTGGAAAGAACAGTCGCCTACTGAAGCAGAGAGAGTCTATTCTAACAGCGCACAGAGAGCCTGGAGGTTTTCCGCCGTGGTTTCCAGAAGAAACGTCTCTGAGGGTTACAATGAGGAGGAAACACTCACAGGACTTTCCCACATCAGCCTAGCGATGCATCATCACCTGCATTTACTGCCACTGTAATGTATTGTATACTAGAAGATACCTCCTCTTTAAAACAACAAAAAAGGGAAACCCATGACAAGGGGAGTTGCAGACGCATCTTTTTCCGCTTCCTGATTTTTTTTTCTCTTTGTTGTGTGACGAGTTTAAACATAATTCAAGGCTCATTTAATAGCCAAGCAAAAAAAAAATTTTTTTTCAGTTAAATTCTAGGCACTGATATTGATATAGTTATAAGACAGAAGGATAGGAGACATGCTACAATAAACAAAACATACTGTAATATACAATAAAGCAGTATGCAATAAACATACTCGATGTAACACACTATACTGGCTGCATGTGTCCAGAAGCACCTGCTTACTGTACTTACTGTAACAGTGTGTGTCTGGATGCAGCACACTATACTGCATGCAGACGCAGTTATACTCTATGTAACACACTTTACATGCATGTAACACACTATACTGTAGGCATGTGTATAGGCGTGTTTAAGGCTCTTAATAGCGTGCGCCCCCAGTATAGCCCCAGCTGCAGATGCGCGCTCTCTGGATACACAGCTGTATGTACTGAAATGGTAATTATTATAAAAATGTGATCTGAAGGAAACAGAACTGTGCAGAAGATCTCACCTTCTCCTACAGGGACAGGCGCGCGCACCACCGCATGCAGACAACGGGCGGAATGATGCGCTCGAGAGCAGCGCGCGCGCCTCTCATTTGAGCGCGCGGGGCTTTTACGTACGTCTACCTGCACGCGCAGTTTCACAGTTTCACCAGTGAAATGAAGACGCTGAAGAGGCGCGCGAGGGGTCTCTCTCTCTCTCTCTCTCTCTCACACACACACACACACACACACCGAGTCAGGCGCAGAGTGTGTGTGTGTGTGTGTGTGTGTGTGTGTGTGTGTGTGTTCTCACCGGCTACGAGAGAGTGTGTATCATAAACTTTTCTGTGCTGAAGTTTGACTAAAAATTCAAGACGAGGCAGGAGGAGGTTACTTCATAATATATCATTCAGAAACATTTCCGAACTTATATACAACTCTGGAGTAAAATAAGAGACCAGTGCAGCATAATCGGTTCCTTATGTTTTTCCTTACAGGAGCGTGTGTTGGTGAGATTTTTTTGTTTGTTTGTTTGTTTATTTATTTATTTGTTTCGCCTAAATTCTAAATATAACTATTGTTATTTAGATTGTATATTTAAAGGAAATGAAAACATCACAACACATTAAAATAACCCAAGATCACTTGATGTGGTTAAACACCCACAGGCTCATCATTGTACTGTACATACTATCATTCAAGAAGATACGTTTCTAGAAATGATTATACAGTAATACATACCATTAACTAACTACTCATATAGCAGGACCGACTGTGGCAGCATAACTAAAAGGGAGAGCCAGAAGACATGAGGGGAAGTAAACATTTTTATAGTCTTTGTGATTGTGTTTTTGATATGAATGCGATAAATCTCACACAATCGTTTTCTTCTCTCTCCATTTATTTCCCCCTCTGCTTGTGTATGCTTACCTACAGTATAGATTTCCTTTCAAGCTGTTTCACATTCCTTAAATAGGCATATGTCCTACAGCACAGTCATGCAACCTTCTTTCTCTTTGCGTTCCCCAGAACGTAACTGGACCATGTTCATTATTATTATAACACAAGGCTTTATGATGAAGATAAATACTCTGTCTATGTAGTTAATAAATGAGAGACAGCATTCGGACACTATTGTCAGTCTTTCCCACTCTCTTCCTCTCCTGGCCGGCCAGCAGCAGAGGTGGCTGTTCAATGTATCAGGGTGTGGACACATCAAATATCAATTTCAATTATCAATTTCCTCATGTTAAACTTAACAATGTGCATTGGATGTTTGTAAGAAACCAAATGTGAGAAAAGTAAAATGTCTCATACAAACCAGTTAAAGTTATTTAAGTTCATTGGTTCATTTGAGCTCATCTGCTTTACGCTGACTGACCAGAACACTGCACAGGTTTTAACCAATCCATGTCCCCTGTATACTACAGACTTTCAAAGCTCTTGCTATAGACACTTCTATAGTCTCTCCATAGTTCAAGACTGGAATTCCCACAAACAGTTCTGTACCTGATCTGGCATCAGTGAAAGTGGACTCCATATTAAATTATTATACTGTTATACTGAACTTCCAGCCTCCTAACACACAGTATGAGTGCAGATCAATTCCTGTTATCTGTTATCACCCAAATGAGGATGGGCTCCCTGCTGAGTCTGGTTGAAGGGGAGTAAAATATTCTAGGTTCTGATCTGATATGGTTAGCGTATCATCTTCATATTTTTTATTCAATTGTCTGGTTTTAAAGCCTGAATTTTTTTCCTTACGTCTACAATTACACAGTACACAGTGAAATCCAGTGGAAATCCTTCCCCTAAGAGCATTATAACAGGGGTCTTAATTGGGAATCTGAAATCTGAAATGTGTGACTAAATAACTAATTTGACTATATATATTGTGAGCTGAAGTGAAAGCTAATAGAAAATAAAAAAACAAATAATAAAACAGGATAATAAATTTCAAGAGGGTTTATAAATGTAGGGTAAAGTAGTCCCTCAGTCTCATGGCTAAGAAGCTGTAATGTGTAATGGCTGTAATGTGAATAGAATGACATGAAAATGGAAAAGAAAAATCTTTTTCTTTTCAACTTCCCAAAGCTGGAAAACCCTGTCTTTAATAAAAAACTAAGGTCTGAAAAAAATCCAAAAAAAAAAAGTCCTTTCAGTCCATTAATAAAACAATAGTAAAAGATTCAACATGACGGTTAGAGCAGGATTTGCTCAGTCGCTGGGTTTTGGTTCCTCACAGTATTTCCTTCCTCCATGGGTTTTTCATTCTTGCACTGCTTTCCAGTAAGGCTGCCCTGAAAACAACTTGCTACAAAAATTTAGTTTAGGGAAAATTTGTCAAATTAGGACAATTAAACTTTAACTAGTTATACAACATTTATTTTTTAGAATAAATAAAAAAAAAACCCATAGAATATGCTTATGTTTTTTTGTATGTATGTATGTATGATAGAATTATAATGACATAATCAGTGTGACATCATATAAGTGGGTCTGGTCAGGATTAAACAGGAAGCTGACACCAAAAATCTCATTGGTGTAGACATGACATAAACTTTGGCTAGTTTCGGTTAGGGGTATAGAAGTATAATTTATAAATACCTTTGTGATGAATATTTACATTATATATGCTTTAGTACAGTGGGTCTGCCTTTCTCACAAAAGAACAAGGTTTAATTCCTCAATGGGGAACAATGGTAATACAGGAGTGCACTAACCAGTGCTATTAGTTCCAAATATCTTGGTCTGAAGCGACAAACAAAATGATTCAAGGAAATTCGAGACAACATTAAAAGACAGTAAGTGATTAAATGAAAAGGTAACTTTGTGAAACATTTTTGTGAAACATTTTAATAAGCAGATGACTGAGGTGGACTGTGAAAAATTTTACATCACTTAGACCTAGAAGTATGTAAAGATTTTTACTTACTGTACTCTCTTTTTGAAAACGAATCTTAATGTCTCTTTTATACTTCAGGGTTATGCAGTCAAATAAAATTTAAATTCTAAATTCTAAATGATTTGACTCAGCTTTTAGTGTATTTTACTGTAGATTTTACTTAATCTGTTAAATAGATTTTAGACAATAATTGTTATGAATGTGAAAAATATGAAATATTTTATAATGCCGGTAATGTTCTTACTGCTACATGGTAAATGTAATCAATTGAATGAAATATTAGAATATGCTGGTGACGATCCACAGGCAGGAACCTGGCAGCAAACCAAATCAGGCTAAACCGAGTGTCTGCTAACTTTCTTAACTAACTTATTTTTAAAAATGTGGCTTTGCTGTTTGTAAGTTTGTATGTTTGTGGCAACGAAAGTGTAAAGTTTCAACAAGTCTAAACATGTTGGTTTTGAGTAGTAACTATTTTCTTTTGAGAATTCTTGGGAAAGGAGAAGTTCTCTCTGTTGTTACCATTTGATTTAATAAATGCTGAGTCAAATCTCACTCTCTGACAGATTACACTGATTATTCATTTAAACCTAACATGAAAAATCCCTTCTGAAGTTAAGCTTCTCGCAGGTTTTTAGACTGCTTTAGTTACTTTTCTCTGCTCGTAACTATCTGATTCTCCACAATTTTACCTGCAGTACAGTGAACAAGTGACTCTGAACACAGGATTCACAAATCATTTATCTGCTGTCAGCCAAACAACTGAAATTAGTTTTAAGAATGTTTCATTATTTCAGTGCAGTTAGCCAACTAGCGGAAATGTCTGTGCTGATTCACAGTAAACTGTGGGAAAGTCAGGTGTGCACAAGCTTGCAATTCTATTTATGAAATGTGGCAAACGCCCTTATGCAGAGTGTCAGATTTTTATCACATTTTACATCAGAGCAGTTGAGGTTTACGGGCCTTGATCAAGAGACCAACAGAGACAACTTGGTGGCACTAGGGTTTGAATCTGGGACCTGCTGGGACCTGCTGCTCAGCAGCCCAACGCCTTGGTTAACATTAGCCTGTTAGTATTTTAAGGCCACTTTGGCCCCTGGTCCAGTTCTGATTCTCACATGCCCGTTGTGGGAGCTTTTGGTTGTGAACAGGTGCTGGTGTACTGAAATAATCAATTTATTTACTTTGTCTCTCAGTGGTTTTAATGTTATGGATGGTTGGTGTCTAATGTGTAGTTAATCTTCTGTTTATTACTACATACAGGGTCTCTCCATTTGTAGGAAAAACCCTCAAAGATTTCATGATGAACAAAACAGAAAGATCAGAGTATTTGTATTTGCAAAACCCCCAAATTTATAAAAAAAAAAAAAAAAAAAATCTGTAAGTTGCTCTGGATGCGCGTACCTGCGAAATGCCTAAATGTAAATATAGAATAATGCAGGCGGTTTTAAGACTATACTTTCAGGGATAATTTCTAAAGTGTTTAACTCGGGAATGTGATGTGAAAAGAGTTTTGTTTTAGTATTTGTTTGTGGTATTTGACCACTTCTGTAATCAGATATGGTGATGATAGCGTTATGCTCCAGGTTTTCTTTTGAACGGGAGGAACTGGAGTGTGTTCCGTGCCCACTGGGCTGCTGAGCCAAACTACGCATTCCAACATTACCTTGATACCTCGAGTTTTATTGATAAAAATGCTAAAGCTTGTGGAGATGCATCCATATTCTTCTCTGCTTCATCTTTTCCTCAGTCCAGATCTCTAATCAGAGTTGAACAATCTGTGTAGCATTTATGTAAAATCTTGTTCCAGTTCCCTAGTTACTATTTCTGCCAGTTTCTAGTCCATTGTTTATACCTCTGGCCTCCGTAGTTTCTTGTTGTTCTTGTTTTTATTTCTTTGTTTTGGCTTTGATCTACAGGTGTCCAACTGTAACTGTAAATGTGTGTAAATGCTGTCTAAATTTAAATATCGAATTAGACATTTATTAAGTGATTCGATTGATTGTGTGTATTTTGGTCTCCATTTAACTAAATGAACTAAACAGCATTACTGCATTGCATCAAATTGCATCAGCATTAATTTATCAGAGACCTGAAAGGAAGTTAAAATTAACTAGGCTCTGTTGTTCCACTAGGGGGCAGAATAAAGACATATTATAGTAGATATAGAAATAAAAAAAATATTTTAGTAGAACCTATTGTACATGTCTTTTTCATGGCTTAATAATTTGCTTTTACAGTATGTCATGAAAGCATAGACGTGTAAATTCATTATAAATATTGAGTGGTAAAAAGGCGGCTGAGTGAAATGCCCAGAACGCTCACTGAAAAAAAAAAAAAAGAAAACCAAAGAAAATTACATAAAATACCTGACAAAGTAAAATATGCTAAATATGAACAACCTTGTTATGTACACTGTAAAAAAAAAATTTTTTAAAAAGAATTGTAAAAAAAAAAAAAGTTCAAATGGTCAAATTTTGTTGCCAAACAAAAACTGTAAAAATTAAGGTAAAATACTCGAGTTCATATTATGTGCAAAAACATTACATTTACAGAAATTATTTAATCTTTTACAGAGGACCACCGTTATTTTACAGATTTTTTCTAAATTTATACGATTAAACACGTTCGTTAAATTAATAAAAGAACTTCAATTAAACAACAGCACTGTAAGTTTAGCAGATAAGCAAAAACATTATTTTATGTATTTTTCCTAGATTTACAAGATTAAACATCTTCATTAAAGCAACAGCACTAAAGGTTTAGCAGTGAAACACCATTATTTGACAGATTTTTCCAAATTTATATGATTTAACACCTTCATTAAAACAGCAATGGATGTGTAGCAGCAAAATGTTTTTATTTTACAGTTTGTTTTTTTCTTTACAAAATGACTACAATCAAAAACCTTCCATAAAGCAACAGCATTAGACATTTAGCAGGGAAACACGGTTATTTTACAGATTTCTTCCTAAATTTAAGATCAAACACTTTCAAATAAAGCAACAACACAAAAAACTATTACTGTTATTTCACTATTTTTTTTCCATAAATTCCTATGAACATACTGTACATGTTCAATAGTGTTCACACAAACTCAAGATTATAATATTTATAAAAGAGCCTGTAGAACTGGGACACAGTATAGTACAATTATGATGAAAAATACAATAAAAAGAAGTTCTGTTTTACAGCATTACAGTAAAATCCTAAAATGAAATATTTAGACGCTTGTGCTGTAACGGTGAAATATTCTCTCTCACAATGTTCCGATTAAAGTTGGATTGGAAACTTTATTACAAATAAAGTACAATGTGGTCCCTTTTTTACTCTAGTTCTTATAATGTATGTGTACAAATAACTTCAGAATCCTAATGCGTTAGTGCAAGTCAAATCTAAAACATATCAAAATAGCAAAATGGTCAGTCCAGTGTATCCAAGAAAGATCCTCTTTCAAACAGGCAGTAAACATTAGGTAGGTGCATTAGGGTGGATTGGAAGAGAGAAGAAAAGAACACATTAGGATCTTACATTCAAAGGAAAAAGTTAATCTTTTTTCTCTGTTGCCCGAGAAAAGTACACAAAATCATAATCAATACTATACGTTAAAGGAAAACTCAAGCAAGGCAATACAGAAAGGACCTCATACAGTTAAAAAACTCAAAATAATACAAAGTTGACGGAGTTCCCTTTTAAATTACCACGAAAAGATTCAAAGCAGTTTTATATTGCACTCCATACTTACTAGTGATGGACTTCTCTACTGGATGTCTCTCCATATCACACTGCAATGTTTGATCTAAAAATGTAAGCAAGTTTCATGATCACTGGCAGTAATCACAGATGGAAAATGTAAATATCTCACTAAAGCAGGCAGCTACACATACGGTACATAGAGTTTTCAATATATTGCTCTCTATGGGGTGGTGTAGTGGTCGCCGTGCACCTCCAGGCTCCAGACTCAACAAGGAACTCATCCTCATTTGGGTGAAACAGAAAGCAGGAATTGATCTGCATTCATACAGTACCGTGTAATATCCCTGTTTCCAGCCTGATCAGCCAATCAGAAACAAGAATAGAATTAGCATGTTTCCTCCTCCAGCTGCTGATTGGCTGTGACTGCGGACAGCGAGTGGAGTTTTCGCTAACAATTCTGGTACAAAAATTACACCATAGTTCAAAATACCTCATACATTTAAAATATCAAAATGTAACTCCCCCAACGCCGCTTTACTCAGTAATCGTTAGACGCTTCACTGCAATCATCAAAATGAGGATCTCAATGAGGACAACCTGCACTGCTTTAAAACAGCTACACAGCAAATCTTATTATATTATATTATATTATATTATATTATATTACATTATACAGACAGACAACGAGCCCGACTAACACACACATCCTAAAGATGGTGGATTTTACAATAACAGGGTTTATATGTTCAGGGTTTATATGTGTATCTAGAACTTTGAAGTCAAAGTATTATAAAACGAATATGATTTACCTCAAAATTACAAAGAAAAACATGACATTTTTAGTATGGACATTAACCTTTATCTAATAGGTTTCATATTTAATTACAATTTATTGTCATTGTACACATAAAGGTTGTATGTAATTTACAAAAACAGAAAAAACACAGTAAAAATATTATATATTATATAATAATATGGTATTTTTACTGTTTAAAATGTGAAAAACATCTAATTTTTCATTACTGAAATAATACTTAAAAAACAGTCGACGTAATAATTTACAGATAATGTCTATAATTTTACATAGATTTTTATGTTGTTTTTTTTTTAAAGGAAAACTACTATAACATTTTTATTTACTTTTTTTTTTATTAGGACGTTTTTACTATGTATATTTCATTGCAATTGATTTGTCCAGTGAATGTTGGCTTTGACTAGAAAATACTGAACATATAAACCCTGTTATTGTTATTTCTGTGTATGAGAATCATGTGAAAAGCTAAATCAGGTCTAAATCTTTAAATCTAAGTAAATCTTGTTTAGCCTGTAATAGTCAATGCCAGTATGTGAAATTGATGTAATCAAATTTTATAATCTTTTCCTTATCTCAGGAAAGAAACTCAACATGGTGAAAGTGTCGTAATCACTCTGAACATGCATCATGAGAAACAGAGAACATTCATCAGAGATTAAAGCCCATGAAAAAGCTTCATTAGCTGAAACCTGATTTATGCTCAGAATAATACATCATAACTCATCAGCGTGATTAGAGCGACGTAACACTTTCACATCACAGTCCCGAGTTAAACTCTGTATGATTTTAGATTTTCCATTCTACAGTATTTCTAGTGCAATTTGCCTCTTCTTACCTTCTTCTTCTATTTCATCTTTCCTTTTTTAAGGTCACAAACCGTCGTATAAGCATTTCACTGCATATCATACTGTCGTGTTCATGACGAATACAATCTGACTGTAGTTGTTTCATGATTTGGTCACTAGATGGCGGGCAAAGACCACAGTTGGTTGTATCAGCTAACAAAAGCTCGAATCTGTTTCACATCCTGGGAGAAGATGAATGAGAGCAGGAAATAACATTTTTAATGAACAACAAGCTTTTTCTCTGTTTTTCTTTTCCCTGATTTTTTTTTTTTTTTGGTTCTTAACTGATATGAAAATGAGCAAATGATGTGTGGAATCTTCTCCTCTGTTCAAGTCAACAATAACTGATAAGCCAAAAGAGCTGAGGAAAATCAGGCTGAGCACACACACACACACACACACACACACGCACACACGCACACACACACACACACATACACACATACACACACATACACACACACACACACACACACACACACACACACATATACACACGCACACACACACACACACACACACATACACACACACACACACACACACACACACATACACACACACACACACACACACACACACACACACACACACACATACACATACACATACACACACACAATGAAACACCTGTTCCAGTTTCCCCAGCAGTCATGGACTTCTTTGATAAAGTAGTAATTATTATATATCACACAGCTGAAGGAAGAGAATGATGAAGCTGTCAATTTTTGTTATGGTTTTTAATGTTTTCATGATCTTGTGTGTAATTAAAAAAGTTGTGTGTGTAACAAACCTTAACATTTTTTCAATACTTACATTACACTAACATATTATTCATACTGAATTGCATATTTACATCACCACACACACACACACACACACACACACACACACACACACACACACACACACACACACACACTGCAGGCTGACATCAGGCTGCACACTGATCTCTAAACCATAATTTGGCATTTGTGCTTCAACACCCGCGTGACCCTGATAAACCTCGCAGAAATATTCTCTATTGTGAAACTTTTTTCATCTTTTTACAAAAACACTGTTTTCTCCAAACTGCCCTGCTGGATTTATCTCATTTTGTGCTAAAACTGCTCACATGTAGTTTAAAAGCTACTTCATGTCCTCTTTGGAAAGATACCTGTGTTGCAACTCTGGTCTCCAAGTACCATTATCACAAAAGAGTGCAGAAAGTTTGTGCACCAAACATAACAACCACAGATATAGAATGGACTTCAATTAACTTATGCACATGAGCATGTCATTTATGTCCTGTACATTTGTGTGCGTTTTTGACTCCATCATGTTTTCACACCTCCCTGAGAACATCCACACAATAACACAACCATACAACACAATAACAATACACACAGTGATTGACTTAAAGTTCATCAGAGGCTTCAGCTGGAAAAATAATGTGTCAAGCTGCCGGTAGAAGAGATTTACATGATCATGCACATTGGAGTCCCAACAAATACTGCTAATAGAAGATTCTCATCGTCAGCCTCGATTGTGCTGCTTCGATATTTCAGTTGGTCCGTCTGGTTTATTTCTTACCTGCAAGATTTAGTTAAATAGGAAATCTCAGCTTAACCACATGTGCGTCCAAGGTTCACCAAAAGCTGTACTTGAAGTCCCCAGATGAACCCGGCATTCAAGCAAAATATTCTCTTTGCTGTTGTATCCGTTCCTGTTCAGGACATTTTCCTCCGGTGGAACGTAACTGCGAGTGATGTCTCCGTTCCTTCAGACAGGCTGTAAGGTACCGTGAGCTCTCCATCCTTCGAGTGCACCATTTCTCCTCGCTCATCCCTGAGCTCTGTTTCTCTACAAAACGTAGCACCAGTGTTTCAAGACCCAAGTCACGATTCACAGATCCAGGAGCAATCTTCTCTTGAAGTGACGCTTGGCTTTGCCTCTCACCGGCATGTAGTAGCGCACTTTATTCCAGGAGCGAGCAGACAAAGAAAATGACGTGAGAGACGTCTCAAGCACATTTCCATCTTCCGCCGTCGTTGTGCACCCCCACCTCCTCTTTGTCTCCCAGGCCTGAACAGCGCCGTGCTTATCCCGCAGGAGACGCAGAGACTCGGGGAGGATGGAGAGATCACTGAGCTGCTCCATCTCCAGCAGCATCACAGACAGAGACTCTTCCAGTAAGGTGCGGTGGAGGCCTGTCTGCTGCTCAAACCACGACACCCCGTCTGCACTGGTTAGTGACGATCTTGTGTACAGCAGCACCATCCGACGGCAGAGATTCATTGTTTCCTCCACTACGTCTGCAATAGCTACAAAATAATTAGCAAAATTAATATCTTAATCAGTTTGCTTTTATGAATAAGCTTTAAATGTATTAAATGTATTGACATTTTGTCAGTGATCATCTGTAATGGTTCTATTCACACCCAATTCAAACTATTCTGAATCAATAAAATGTAAAAAAAAAAAAAAAAAAAGTTTTTTTTTTCATTCATATTTCTATTTCAACTATACAAGACATCTGTTACAAAATCTTCAGCAACCAGTTCCTTTTCTGAATAAATAACTGTTTGACTGATAACACATCACTACCACGGTATAACCAGTCTCACATTAAATATTTAACATTTCACATCATCCATGTCATGTGTGTGTGTGTGTGTGTGTGTGTGTGTGTGTGTGTGTGTACATATTTGGAGAGAGAGCAGGTTGAATGTTGAAATATTACTTGCATAATGTCTTTATTAGAAAAGATTCCCTTGGTTCTGTTGCTCCACATGTTTTGTGCACTCATGTCTCTGTTTGTCTCTGGTCTACTTTACCTTGTCCCGGCAGACCGTCCCGTCCCAGGATGAAGAGCCGGTATCCATAGCGCTCCTCTAGAGCCTGCGGCAGCGTCTTCATGGCGAAAGCCTCAACCGCTTCACTCAAAGTGTCCCCTTGACCCCGGGGATACACCACATAGGCATCATACAGTTTCCCATCACCATCTGTGGGCAAAAATATCAGCAGCTTCAACAACAAATAACGAAGCTGGAGCTCATTCACAAGCCACGTATTCAAGAGATGAATTAATATAAAAGTCCACAATCAAAGCTTGTTTATTCCATTAGTTACATACAAAAATGTCACTTTTAAAAACATTATTTAAACTGTGCTCTATTAATCTAAATGTGCAACGTGTACTTGGTGTACCAGGGGTCACGTCTCCCAAAGCAGAAAGCCGGCTTTACTGTACATACACTTACAGTATGGACACAATTATTTGACCAAACCTGTTAATTATTGGAAGGGAAACACAGGTTTCCTGGTGTTCTACGTACCTGTGCTCTCATAAAAGAAAGGAAACAGGGTCCGGAAGAGCAGAACAAGCTCCACCTTAAACTCTCTGTACAGCAGAACTCCCATGATGAAAAGGAGAGTCATGGTGGAGGCCAGGAGGCCGATGGGCAGGAGCAGATCTGGGTCTAACAACATACAGGAGCCGTTAACGAAAGTTAGCATGTCTTGATCAGACAAACCAGCAGTCAGTCTCTTAACTTAGCATTTGACTGTTGGACAGAGGATGTGTAAGAAAATAAAGAACTATGAAAATAAGGCCAGTCTTTAAAAAAAAGCATTTATTATTATTATTATTATTATTATTATTATTATTTATACTGTATATAAGATTTATACTTATACCTTTATACCTTTCCACATTTTCCACATGTTACCACCACAAATGTAAATGTATTTTACTGGGATTTTATATGGGAGACCTACACAAAACTATAACACCCACTATAATGTGTAGCCCACTCTGAGCTAGGAACATTTTCAGTCCTAAGATAACTTTGAGTGCGATTCCTAGGAGCCATTCTGAGGCGTTTAGTTAACACGGGCCCTAAATCCTAACGCAAACCTGAAATTCGACCTCGGCTCGAAGAAAATATCATTAACCCGGAACTTCTAAAATTTTAATTCAGGACCCTGGTTTAGATTAAAGCCGTGTGTTAGAACGGTCCAGTCAAAGTCCAGACCCAAATCCAATTGAGAATCTGTGGCAAGACTTGAGAATTGACACTCTGCATCCAGTCTGACTGAGCTTCAGCTTTTTTGCAGACTTATTTCAGCTATTAAAATACAGCTTAAGGTGGTTCTACAAAGTATTGACAGAAGGGGGCTGGATACGATGCACATCACATTTTTCAGACACATATTTATAAAACCTCCGAAAATTCATCACTTTCCTTCCACTTCACAGTGATGTGTCGCTTTGTGTTGGTCTGTCACATAAAAACCCAATAAAATACATTTATAGTTGTGGTTGTAACAAGACAAAATGTGGGAAAGTTCAAGGGGTATGAATACTTTTGCAAGGCCCTGTATGTATGCTGTATGTACTAGACCTTTATAGATAGATGTAGTCTTATTCTGGAAAATAATGCACAAGTCTATAGAAATATTCCACAGCACAGTGATGAACAAACTGTGGGTTTTCTGACCTGCAGGCTGGAGTGTATAGTTGCCATAAGCACTTCCTCTGTGGGTTACGACACTGCAGGTGAAGTTCTGATGAAAATCTTCTGGTAGCACCTGAGACACCACCAAGCTGCGCTCCACCCACCAACCCTTAGATACCTGCAGCTCACTGTACACACACACATGCACACACACGCACACACGCACACACACGCACACACACACACACACACACACACACACACACACACACGCACACGCACACGCACACGCACACACACACACACACAGGGATAATCAGTGTGAAGGATCACATTTTTTGCTGGAATAAATAAGAGAAGCTTATGGAAAAGTCTTGAGCTCCACCCCTTCATTTTTTTATATTAAATTAAATTATGTAGATTAAATTAAAGAGGAGCCTAAAGATACAATTTAAAAACTGTCTGATTATGTATCAGCCTCAGCAGGGACCTCGTTTCCCCTCCCGTCTGTTCCAACCACTCAGCGTTCAGCATCAGAAGTGAACTAATCACCTCCTGATCATCTCTCATCATCTGCTCCTGTTTCTCACTGGATCAGGACTGAAATTAGATGTTTTTTTTTCTAATGTTTGAATGATTCCTAGATTTAAGAAATAAAAACCATTCCTCTGAAACTGCTCAGGTACAGAGACTGGACTGAACACGAGGGTCCTTCTGGAGGGACGTCTGGAGAACTATTGCTCAAGAGTACATTAAAATATACAAGTCTGTTTTTTGGAAGCAAAATATGAAGAAATCAAAAGTGGCGCAAGACTTTTAGAGAGTACTGCGTATGAAGAACAGTTCTTATAGTTTCTGCTTAAACAACAAGCTTTCACCATCACTTCCTCTTTAACAGCGAGAGAAAAGGAAATGTGGTAAGAGTTGTTACCGCAGTGGAAACAAAGCAATGCTGGTAATATGTGATATTTTGTTTGTGTTTTCTTGTGAGAAATTTTGTGAAAAGTTGAGATTTTTGCCCAAAACTTGAGTGCAGTATTACTACTGAAAGAGTTGGGCAGCAGTGTTGGGGGACGTTATTTTTTAAAGTAA
>JAAGKR010012986.1:0-15060 GCA_011419295.1 Clarias macrocephalus
CTCTGTCTCTCTCTGTCTCTGTCTCTCTCTCTGTCTCTCTCTCTGTCTCTGTCTCTCTCTCTCTCTCTCTCTGTCTCTCTCTCTGTCTCTGTCTCTCTGTCTCTCTCTCTCTCTCTGTCTCTCTCTCTCTCTCTCTCTCTGTCTCTCTCTCTGTCTCTGTCTCTCTCTCTCTCTCTCTCTCTGTCTCTCTCTCTGTCTCTCTCTGTCTCTCTCTCACCGAGCATCTTTTCTTCTCTGCTTGAGCTGCAGTTCTGCGCCAATTTCAATCTCTTTCTCAGGAACCGCACCATCAGATCCTTCTAAATGAGAGCTTCGGATAAAAGCCCAACATGAGCTGAAAACAGCAATCTGACAGCGCGAATCCACTCCTCATATCTGATTGCTGAGAAGATTCTTTCTTCCTGTGTTTACATTTAGTTCAGATATAAAACTCACTATGAATGTGATGGAGTGTGTTGGGTTAAATTAGCTTTGATGTCAGTATGATTTAAAAAGAAAAAGAAACGCAGTGAAACAGGTAAGCTACAGTGGTACCTCGGCATATGAACATCATCGCTTTGCCTTAAATGCTAAAGTTTTGCAAGAAATTGCAAGAAAAGACGGAATCAAGAAGAGAAAGGAGCCGCATTCAGGAATCATAAATTAAGTTTAAGTGAGATTTAATGTCTATTTATTTCATATCTTACTTCATTTACCCGTCTTTTCTAACTGTTCTGATTGTTTTTATATGCAAAAAATATGAATATAGTGTTGGAAATTGGTAATATTTTTGGGATTATCTGCATTTACATTATTTTCAAGAGGAAAATGCATTTGACAATATTAAGAACTGACCTCCAGATCGGGTTAAACTCGTATGCAGAGGCACCGCTGTATAACGCGCTCCATCTCACGCTGTGCCAAAACAACGGAGCTCGTGTTCCGACCCCTTTCACCAATCAGAGTGCAGAAATCAACCGAGCGTCTGACAAATGCCTAAATGTAAATGTGGCTGATTGTCCATGTCCATCCATGTTTCTTGGTTCCTGTATGTTGACCTTGAGAAATGATATGTTTTGGTGCTCATCATTACTCTCTATGATACATGGTTTCAATTAAAACCTTGCTAACGATTTGTTTAGCATCCAGGTCATAAACGTAGCCCCTGATGACCGACAGCACAACACCTACGACACAGTACGCTTTATATTAATGCAGCATCCACTCGTTGCAGGTTTGCTGTTAAGCAGACGTTATAAGTGTGCTGCTTATTTATATGCTAATTCACAAAGGCAATATATCAGGCATTAGCCTCTCTTCAGTGGAGTGGAGATGAGAATCCTGAGTGCTTCAGCTTCCTGCTGTTAAAGCACAAGTCTGAAGATGAGGTAGAACTGCATTTTAATATGCGCTACTGCATCAAAAAAAAAAAAAAAAAAAAGTATGGAGTGTCTGTGTTTTATAGCTTTTTCACTGTGGGGGGAAGAAAAGTTTCATTCTGATGTCTCATGAATTTCAGCAGAAGGACGTAATGCTGAGGGAGCAGCGCGGTGCTATAAATCATTCTGCACAGATGTGAACGTTAGCCTAAAAGCTATCAGACAAAATGATTAAAAAAAAAAAAACATTTTAAACAGCTTAATTCTTCATTTCTCTCCATTAGCATTTAGCTAGTTTGTCTGGTCAGAGTTATTACTATAGTGCGAGCGAGTATTTCAGAGATTGGGATCAAACCTGTTGCTACGTGCAACAGCTTCATACAGCAGCTTATCTCTCATATGGGAAAGTTATCCTAAAAGTTACAAATGACTAAAACGACTCCCAGATCACATTAGCAGATCCAAACTAATATTCCTCGCTGAAAGGAAATGACTCAGTAAATCACACGGCCTCTGAAAGTACTAAAGGTACCTCGGGCTCATTAGTTTTTTTTTATTAAAGAACGTTCTTTGTACAGAATCTTGATTCTTTTTTCTTTTTTTTACTGTTCCAAAAGACTATTTAGTTTAAATTCTAATCATGACTGATATAATAATTTTTTAAATTTGCTGAAATTGATCTCACATTATTCTCCTCACTCTCTCATTTTCTTTGTCGCCACTCACTTTAATCTTTTCACATTTCCAGTACGTTCACGGCCTGATTCAGAGATTATACTGTAATTTCTATTATTTCTATTACAGTACTAACACATTATTGTTTTTTTTTTTTTCTTCTCTTGGTTGTTGCTCCTAGGTGTGTTTAGAGATGTGATTTAGTTAATGAGATTAATCCTGCTTGTTGGGCTTGTGAGGTTTCTGATGGTTGGGACTGTAAGGGCTCTTCTTGTTGTGTTCTTGTACGATTTGCCTGAATCCTTGTTGGTTGGGTGTTTTGTGGAAAGAAGGGGCTGGTTGGTGAGATCTATTCTTTGTATTCTTTAGCATTTATGTGCTATTTTGATTTGTTATTTATGCTTACGCTTATTTATGCTTATTTGTTCTTGATTTAGATGGGAGTCCTCCGGTACGTATTGATGTTTTGATGCTGATCTTCGATGATTTGTCAGATTTTTGCTGGTTGATCTACTGGTTGGTTAAAGTCTTGCTGGTCACTGGCGATCATTAGTAATATTAGTGAGTGTGTATATGTGAGGATTTTGTTCTGGTCTGGCTGCCAGTCCATTGGGTCTCTAGTGGTCGATCTGTCTCAGAAAAAGAAGTAGATGACAAGAATGCAGGCGTAGGCTCAACTTTAATAACCATCTTAAAATACAAATTGAACAGAAGCAAGACTAGGATCTGAGACTTGAGCAAATCGATAACACTAGCTAGCAACACGAGTACAACAAACTCAAAACAAGAAACCTGCGCTTAGATTACAGCTCCAAATGCAACATAAACAAGTCTCGGGGCCACACAAAATTCTTAGGTCGTGTTCTATTTGTTCAGATGGACAAATGAGAATGATGCTGTTTTTTAGGGTGCTGAAGGTTTTGGGGGCAGGGGGGGGGGGGGGGGGATGGGTCCTGGGTGGCCAGTTTGTTTTTTGGAGATGAATGGGATCTGTGGAGTTTAGTGGGTTCTCTCGGGGTTATTGTGGCCTCGGACGCCAATACAAATTCAAATTTTATTTGTCACATACACAGTCACACACAGTACGATATGCAGTGAAATGCTTAGGCGACTGGCCTGACCTTAAAACAAGACTATTAATAGGAATAATAATTTAAAATATATATTTCTTTATCAAGAAAGAATATCTATATAGGAAATAAATATTAAAACAAAAGTAAATTTGAGAAATATTATATATATATATATATATATATATATACATTTTCTATATAAGTAAATTTAACTACAAACAAATGTAACTAAGAAAGAATAAAATAAAATAGAAAATAACTGTATAATACAGAATACAAAATATACACTATAATAAGATATAAGAAAAAATAAGAAAAACCTAACTGTGTACAATAGAAAATATAGAATTGTAGGAATGGAGTAAAGATAAATAGAGCGGAATGTCCAGGGGTGTTAATATGTCATATTAAAATGGCTTGTGTGCATATTTTAAGTGTCTTGTGTGCTTTATGTCCATGCGTGTGCAGGTGTGCAGTGACCACTAGTGTCAGTGAATGTCCAGAGTGTCCAGAGTGAGTGCAGAGACATGTGTGGACGTGCAGAATGGATCAGTACTGTGTGATGTACTGATTGAGAGGCCGTATCGCCTGCGGGAAGAAGCTCCTCCTCAGTCTCTCTGCGTTGGTCTTCAGAGAGCGGAATCGCTTTCCTGACCTCAACAGAGAGAACAGTCCATTGCTAGTCCACTAAATGGACAGTCCACTAAATACGGTCTGGTGTTTAGTGTTGTCTCTGAAGGTTAGTGGGGTTTTTAGAGGTTAGTTGGGTTTTTGGAGATTAGTCGGGTCTCTGGTGGTTTGTGTGTTTTCTGGATGTTTTTTTTTTTTTTTTGGTTAGGGAGGCATTCTCAGGGTGTTAGTGGGGACTCAGGAAGTTAGCGAGGTCTCTGATTGGTTAGTGGGACTTCTGGAGGTTAGTGTGGGCTTAAATGGTCAATGTGGTCTTTGGTGGTTACTACTGTATGCTCTCTGGTAATTATTGGCATCTTTGGTGGTTTGTGAGGTCTTTGTGGAGGTTAGTGTGACCTTTGGTGATTAGCATGGCCTGTGGTGGTTAATGTTGTCTCAGTAGGCTAATGTGGTCTGATGGCTAGTATAAATGTGCTTTCTGGTGGTTAGTGAGGTCTCTTTGGAGGTTAGTGGAGTCTGTGGAGGATAGCATGATCTTTGGGCGGTTAGTGGGGTCTCAGGAGGCTAATGTGGTCTGGTGGCTAGTATTGGGTCTGAGAGTGAAAGAGAGAGGCAGTAAACGCGGTTTCTATACTGTAGGTAAGTGTAGTGTCTGGAGGTTGAGGAATTTTGTTTGTTAATGATGTTGGAGTGTTATTGCGCTTGCTTTTGAACCTTTTTAAATTTTTTTATTTTTACTATTTTCTGACATATCTTCAGTTCTGGTTTTGCGACACTCAAGCTTTAATGCTTATGGCTCATAAATGCTTGGTAGTAAATTATGCATGTGAAGCTTCCACAGAGGAAACCTTTAATTCTCTTCTCTGCTCTTCCATACACATACACTAAGAAGTTTTTTTTTTTTTTTTTTTCAAGGCAGGACTTCATCTCAGTATGTCAGGGCAGTTTGCTCAAGGTTGATTTCGTGTGACACTGTTTCTATCTTTGGTTTGACTTTAATAAGCCGCCTCTCAAATCTCAGTGACACTGTCTGTGGCTGGTTGACACTGGTTCTTTCTGGCTGTCAGGTTCAGTGTTGGACCACTCCAATGAGGTAATTGCATCTGTTACACCTGGCACCTTTCTGTCCATAAAACATAGAAAATGTACCACACAACAAGATCCTCGGGGTTTGGCCTTATGTGAGCAGTGCTTATTATGTCATACGCAGCAGAAATACAGTAACGTGAGTTTAACACTAAAGGAGTGTTAATGAAATTGGTAGTTTCTTCACTGAGAGAGCATGTGTGCCAACGTCTACAAAGTGTGCGTTAAAGAAACTGCTCAGATTAGTTTGGATTTCTGTTGACAAATGATCGGAAATGATTACCATCATAAACCTGAACGTCCACACGTCATGCACTGTATCTTATTAGACTTGTTTTGCCTGCCGAGGATCTCTAAATCACAATAGTGTGACAAGTTAGTATATGTAAAGCTGAGCTCCACTACATAACTCATGTTTACGTGTTACTGGTTCTGGATCCTCTCTCCTGAGTTCAGTGTGCCAGCATTCGCATTGCGCTTCGGGCATGTTTAACACCTCTTTGGTATGGATGATGCATAAGAACTGGTGTATAGGGTTCACAACACTGTTGTACTTATTTACATTTATGCTGTCTGAGTGTCATGATGTATCCAGGTCATACTTTTTGTGTTCATAATCTGAATGTTTTTCTGGCTTCAGTTTTATTCCCATCTAAATAATGGGCTCAGGATGAACCCTACAGTTTCTAGTCTGGATTCAGGGTCAAACTGCATAATAAGTAATTAACACAGAAATTGTCTGGACCTCAAAATCAACAAAACCGTGCTACAGTTCTGTCCTGCTAATCGGGTCTGTGCCATTTAATTGCTTCTTTTGGTCGATTCAAATTGTTGAATTCTGAGTCAGTGTCAGACACACACATTACAAACTATGAGCAATTTTGGAAACTACCCTACTCTGCATGTTTTTGGACTGTGGGAGACCCACCAAGCACAGGGGGAACATGCAAACTTCACACGCACAGACTAAACCACTAAACTACTTCAGGCAAACTAAACCACTTGCAAGAATACTGCGTCGTTGTTTGAGTTTATGGGTGGTTGATGAATCACCACCACCTAC
This sequence comes from Clarias macrocephalus, assembly GCA_011419295.1. NCBI lineage: Eukaryota > Metazoa > Chordata > Actinopteri > Siluriformes > Clariidae > Clarias > Clarias macrocephalus. Next base: position 5,886 of record JAAGKR010012986.1, read on the forward strand.
TGGACTGGAGTGTGGAGCAGAAGATAAAAAATGATATTTTATACGAGACATGATATTTAAATCAGTGACACAGTTTACACAGCATTTCTATGCTTAATGCTTTTACTTCAAAATCTGTTCGTAAATCAAAGCAAGTCGAGCTAGGCTACAGTATCTCTGATTCACATCCACATCTATTCACATCCTGATGGCCTGAAACTTTGGCAGTTGGAGACAGAACGGTAATCCTAGTTGGAGTTTGCAAAGACAAGGCACTGGATGACTGAAAACCTCTATTTGCAAAACCAAATCCGAATATCCCAGCATGCACCTGCCCAACCTAGGAAACAACCTAGTTAGCAATGTTCTCCTAGGAGGATTGAAGTAGTTTGATGCTTTTGAGGACTCCGACCTATCCCTCTTTCCGTGTTGTTTCCAGCACAGCAACAGGTTTCACCTCCCTCCTCCCTCGGTCATGGCTTATCCTGGGCTGTTCACAGCACCCCAGAGATTACTTCCCCCATCCCACTGTGTGAACTCGATAGTCTCTTGCCGCTTGGTGAGTAACTTTGTGCTAGAGGTGACCAGGAACACAAGGACTTTTTTCTTCTGGTGTGAACTGCCTGAGATGGGATTGCCTATTATAGAGTTGCTGTTGCCTCCCCAGAGCCTGGAGTAAATTCTCCAAGAATAAGTGGTGCATTGTGTGGAGTTTTCCCTGCAGGTCAGTGATGTACTGACCCTCATTTTTGGTAGATGTTAGACTGTTCTCGCTGCTGGTTTTTTTTTTTTTTTTTTTTTTTTTTTTAATTGCATCCATCACCATTCTGGGCTTCTGCACAAAAACCCTGTAGAGACCTGGGGCAGCTCCTGGACTGCAGATATTTTTCCTGAATGTTTCTCCAACTAGCAATATGTATAAACTTACAAATAACATTTTTAACATTTAATTAAGTGCTTGGTCATTTGCCTTGTCTCTAAAACCCATCCCTCAAAATGCAGTTCCATAATAACCACATCCGCACCTGCCATCCAAACTCGGCCACTCTGCTTACATACATGTTATTTATCTTTTTTCGTTTTTTTTCTTTTAGAGAAATATCCATTTGTACTAAGTGCACCAATAGTTTGACACCAGCTTCATAGAATTGGCTTTTATTTTAAAGAAGTTTATATTGTATGCCAGAAAGTGCTTAGAACTCACAGTGCTGGGGTTTGTTCAATAGTTTCAGTTATTTTAAAGGGCTCCCTTAAGGTTTTATCCAACTTTCCAAAACTGTCGCCTGATTAATTACAGTAGAACTTTCATATCTTTGACCGCTGCTAAACTTCACATGTTCACATAAATTATCTTGTTATGATCTAAATGCGGTTGAACAGAGGAAATTTAACAGGTTTTATTAAACTCAAGACCTCACAAAACATGGCAAAAGCTCCAGAGCGGTTTTAAAGCTCGTGTGAGATTCTATTTGCTGATTCTTCACAAAACACTAACCACACTCTATCATCTTGAGTGGACGCTGCTATTTATTATTATCAAGGAGCACTTAGTCAATTAGGACCCTGTATACAACCCGGAACAAAATAATTGCCCCTGTGACCGCTTTGATTCTCTTAATGAACCAAACACAAATTATTTACTCTCGGCAATTAATCAGTGCCGAGCTCACTTAGCGATTCGTACTGATTTATCATATGGAAGGCAAATCTAATGCAAACAGATGATATTTATTACAAATTGTGTTTGGAGAGATTCTTTAGACTTATAATAATCGTAACTGAAAGGACAGACTGGAGGTGATGATTATAACTGTCTCCGTGATGAGCTACTGATGTAGCATTTATGTCTTCCCTTTAAATTCATCCTCTCTGAAAAACAAAAAAGTCTGGATGATATGCATACACATCTTAAGAACTCTTGTCTCTGTGTTTGTTTGATTTGTTTTTCACGTCTTCCAGAAGCTCTTTCGCGTCTGAAGAAGTGATTAACAGTAGAGAGTACTTCTTATTTCAATTAGTCTCTCCGTGGTTTTCTCATGTTAAAGGATGATGATGATGATCATCATCATCATCTTCGTGATCATGATGCGTTTTTCTCTTCAAAGCTAATTATGTTTGAATCGCTTCTAATAAATCTGCCCTATTCCCAAAGCCTCGATGTAATTAGACGTCGGGCGAATGTGGGACACCCATTGTCCTCGTAAGACTCTAACATGCTTTCTTGCTACGTTGGGGAAAATGAACAAATGAATGAATAAAATAGACAAATTAGAGGATTAAAGCTCGTTTGCATTTCCATTCACGTGCGATCTAATAGGATCGAACGCTGATGAGCTTCCAGGCGTTAAATTGTCAAGCATGTGTCAGGAATTGTAACTGGACACGCCCTCTGTGATGTCACTCATAAGTTTTCTGAAGAGCATCTTAGCTGTCTGGGTCCGTGTTGACATGCCATTTTAACATGGGCTTCTATGAGGAGTGACTCAGTTTTGAGTCCATCTCCTAGTGGTCAATCATGGAACTGTACATTTTGGCACGTCTATTTTGGACAAATTTTTCAGGACCAGAGGTCACCACATGATGGTAATAAGCCAGAATATTAGCATAAATATTAGCATAAATGTTTGCATTTACGCCGATCAACTCGTCAGGATAGTGTAACAACAATTTAGGAGTAAAGCACAAATGTAATAATCCTTGTGTCCAGGGCAAGAACATCTTAAATAATTTCTTCTTCTTTGCTTTCTTTTTGTTCTTTTCGCTCACACTCCTATATCCCTAGATTCCCTCTTAAACATTCTTCCCTGCAGCGACACGAGCTTAAGTGCTTCAGTGTTTCCCTTTCAGAAGCCTGTCTTTGTTTAATGGATGGTAAAAAAGAAAAAAACGTGGGCGTTTTCGTATACATTAGCCGATTTCTGACATGCGAAGCAGTGTGTGTTGGCAATCAGCTCAAGAGGAAGGCGTTACTCTGCGTCTCAAAACAGCACTTAGTCAATTAGCGTTGACTCAGGATAAAAAGCAGAGACAAAAATAAATTATGCTTCTGCAGAGACTTGACTTTCACCCGTGCTGCTGGAAAATTGCGTTGTTGTTGTTGTTGTTGTTGTTGTTTTATTCACTCAATGTAGCATGTAATAAATACCACACTCTTAATTCTCTGAAAATAAGTTATGACACTGTAAAGGAACAAATCCAAAATGCCTGGCCTGGGTGATTCCTCTACCCACTCCTAGGACGCATGATGACTCTTCAGTACCTCACTGGGAAAGGAGGTCAAAGGAAAACCTTAAGTGGATGAAAGAAACCCTGGTTATGATGAGAACCTACTAGCACGTTTTCTCTCTCCAGTTTTCATGAATACATGATCAAAAAAATGAATGTGCATGCATATAAATTTTTTAAATTGCTCTTCAGAACTGAAGTATAATTAAGAGACATGTCACCTTGTGTTCTAAATGTCCTCCAATTAAATAGTCTTAATGTGTTTTACTTGTGTTTTGCTCAACGTGCTGTTATAAATATCAGATCATTTTCTCAACAATGTCACGCTCGATTATGATAAACAAAATCATAATTTATACATATAATATAATATCCAGTATAATATAATATAATAGTATAATTTAATAATTATATACAGGATGGAGATATAACAAGAGGAAGTAAAGCCGAGCCTTTTGCTTTTTTGTAAAAAAAAAAAAAAAAAAGCAAAAGTATAAAGTTCCCCAACAGCAAACGTGAAAAACTGGTGTGAAGCCAAAACACATGAAAGCTGTGACTGCAAATCAGGTTATTATTCCATCACATACTGATTTCTTAATGTTATTTAGCCAAAGCGTTGACACAATTTGTTTATGAATTATTTGCATTTTGTTTTTATTTGAGTTATTAAAGCTCTTGGATCTTGTTACTTTGGTCGGTTGTAATGTCATTTCCTTTAAATACTGTATTCACTCTAAATAACAATATTATATTAATAATATTAATAATATTAAAATAATATTTTAAAATTATGAGAACTATTGTCAGCAGTTCACAACTGATCATCTTACCAGCACATGCACTGTAAAAAACAAAAACAAAACAAAACAAACAAAAAAAAGCCACAAGAAGCTAATTATTTTGCAGTGGTCCGTTTTTTCCCCTCTTCCCCCCCAACCCCCCAGGGCTGTACAGTATATACCACCGCTTCAAAGTTTGGTATCACTTTCAAAGCACACTTTCATGCAATTCACAAACAATTTTATCCATTTCACAAACAATTAGAACCAGTCGGAATTCTGACTGTAATGGAGCGTCCAGAAACCTCGCTGAGCTGAGATATTTGAGCTGTTGTGGGAGCAGCTTGACCGTATGGTACAGAGGAAGGACAATCCATCTTGTGGGAGATGCTCCAGGAAGCACAGGGTGAAATCTCTTTCGATTATCTTAAAAAAAATTGACAGCTAGAATGTCCATGATCTGTCAAGCTGTACAGGTTATTGCTGCAAAAGGTGTTTTCTTTTTTAATAATGACAAAGTTTGAAGAGCACATTCATCATATCCATCGAAATCATTATTTCTCGTGTGTTTCCTTGGAAACCAATACAATTTCTAAGTGATCCCAAAAGTGATCACAAGCTTTGGAGTGGCTTTGTTCTCCTCTGGCACCAGAACGGCTCTCGTGAAGTCGTCGCTCGCTGGGAGTTTGTTGCCTGAGCCGATGCACTCGTGCGTCACCTCCACCGTCCCCTCGGACTATCGGCTTCATCAGCGTTTTTAGCATAGAGCGGTGTCCACGCTCAAGGCCATATGAGAGGAATGTCATATTCCCACTGGATTTGCAGGCAGCATCGTTTCAAATGGCAGCCCTTATCTGATCCTGATAAGCAACGGGGAGAAGATAGCGACAACGAGTGAGGAATAAAATGGATATTGGGTAATAAGGTGTTTGTGGAGAAAGTGCGCTGAGATCACTTCCTTGGGTAATCTCTACTTTAATACAAGTGGTGTTCAAGTCAAAGTTTAAAAACTCCCTTTATTTCTCGACGTAATCCGCTGCTACACTAATGCACTTATCCCAGGGCTTCTCTAGTGCTTGGACACCATCAAGGTAGAACGTTGTCTCATGATTGGACTACCTGCTTCACATCTGAAACGCCGGCCTCCCAGGATCTTCTTTAATGGCCCAGGCCTGTGGAAATGGCCTGGTGCAGGTCAGGACTCTACAGTAAGTCCCCTACATATGAACATTCGAGTTACGAACTTTCAAATATAAAATATGTGCTTCTATAATTTTGCTACAGAATGAGTTCTGGAGATTTGGAGCACACAGGGGGGATATGTCAAAGCAAATGTGTGACCATAATACTTTTTTTTTTTTTTGCTCAGGAAGGGGCCCAAATATGACGCCATAGTGAATCTTTAATACTGTATTTCACACCATGATGGTTAAACTGTTGGTGAGATTTGAACAAATCATTCAAGGATAAGAATCGTCTTCATCATATGAATAGATCCGGTTCAGCAAGAATCTTAAGTATTCTTGCTGAGCCGGAAGCATTCCATGAATCTACGTTGTGGACTGAGAAGAAATTTACTTTTCACAAAACAAAACAAAAAAAATCAAGTTATAATCAGGTAATAAAGTCCTTCTTAAAACAATGTGATGCAAACGTGATTCCTAACAGGGAGCTCGTACATTTACATCGTCCATTGTTTTTTGTCTCATTTTTATTTGTGATTTGTGTCACTTTAAACGTGATTTTTACTCTAAAAATGCATCCTGTGGTGTTGTAGACATAGTCATTAGCACAGAACTGGCAAAATGAAGTGTAATTATGTAGCACGTCATTGTAATTATTCATGCATTAATTTGTGACACCTTGATTGTTTGTGAGACGCAGAGTGAGAGTGAGAGGGAGGGTGAGAGGGAGGGTGGGAGGGAGGGTGGGAGGTGGGAGGGTGTTGGTTGTGACGGGTGATGCACAAATCCATCACAGCAACATCCACAATGGGATTTGAAATGGGTCTGTAGATACTCAGGACTCCAATTGCTATCAGCCGTGACCAGATCCTGATCCCGTTCCTGATCACCCTTAACAGTGTCTTTCTTTAGATTGTGTTGGGTGTTTTATTTGTTGTCTCGTGTTACCCAGTGTAGCTCATAAGCTTTATCCTCCTTACATCATGCCTATAGTTTCCGTAGGTGATTTCCAGGTGTGTTTTTGAGTCCTCGCACATGAATTGAGAATGAGCTGCACCTGCACTCTTACAGCAGCCCAATCAAAATCCTGAGCTGGTTTCAACAGTTCATAGAGAGAGTCGACATCATTTCCACTCCTGGACTCCTGTAAATAAAGTGTCCTGCATGTCCCTGAGTGTGTCATTATCCATCGTGTCTGTGCTACTCCACATTCCCTCCCACCTCTGCCCCGCCACATCCGTTCCTTCATCTATATCCATCTCAACCCATGTTCTTTCACTCCCTCTGGTTTGACCTCCTGTTCTATCTTCTTCCTTCTGACTTGCTGTAACAAGATGGTTGAAAAGCTGTATGTGTGTGTGTGTGTGTGTGTTTGCTTTGTGACCTTGTGGCAGGCGGTTTGTGCTGCCACACAGTCTCTGGTTATTATTTCAGAAGTCCGCTCACTGAACAGTAATGATGGTGAGTTTAAACTTTAAGCAGCACCGATAACGCTTAGTTGCTCCTCTTTGTATTTAGATTCAGATTCTGCTTCGTGTAAACAGATTCAGACTTGATCCTGATCATCTTCAACATCACGGCATCTCTAACGTTCTGAGATTTATGGTCCAGATTTAAGGGCGGGGCTTTAAAACATAATTAAAGTTTGCTTTTATATAGAATTCTCAATGTCTGGTCAAAAAAAAAAAAAGGAAAAAAAAAGGGATTTTTATTGGGTTTTCAAATGGCGTCTTTGTACCAAACAAAGACAGCAACTAGGAACTAAACCCTGGAAGGACAGTGCAGGTATAAAATATGGTATAAAAAATAAAAAAATTTAAAAAGCATATCTGCGTTTGATAATGAGAGTAAGAGTGTTTCTATACAAGCCTCTGGGGGCAGTGTTCTGATCTGGGGTTTATGATGCACTCAAAGTTGATTTTGGACTGAAAATATTCCTATCTCAGAGTAAGACATAAAAGGTGTTTACGACCTTTTAGCAAGGAGTAGGACTGTGGCTGGGGAAGCAGGAAAGCGTGTGACGTCACCGTTTATGACCCTGAGAGCTGCGGCGTAGGCTTTACATTAAACTGGGTGTTGCAGTTTTGACGATTTTTGAGTTTTAGACGATGGAGGACCAAAATAGACGGGAAGTTTGCTGCACGTCCCCCTGAGGAGTGTGAAACATTGGGGTAGGTCATGTTGATGAAGTGATGGTGCTTTATGTATAATTAATATATAATAATATCTTTATTACATTTTTTAAGAATAGTATGTGTATATATTAACACGCTGCATGGTGGGAACTGAAATGTAACTAAAATGTCTCTCCTCCGCGCGTGTCCCTGGCTGAACACTATATTTTATTTACTTCCAGCCAGTGAGGACACCTCCAGAGCTCTCCTACATTTTTGTGGAGGTAGGCGTGATTTCTTATTTTAAGAATGTTGATCAAATTTCAGTAATTCCTACTCCTAAAAGTAGGACAAAAATGTCATTACTCTGAGAATTTTTGGCCACTTACAGTGTGAGTGATTTCCTAGTCTGAGACATTTAGTACGTAAATACGGGCCCTGATGTGCGGTTCGTGTTGATTGCTAACTGATGTAGTTATTATCACTCCGACTAATCATCACCCAACCACTTAATTATCAAGTAATCAAATAAGTTTTAAAATCCATTAAAACAAGGTATGAACTGTTCATGTAAACACGCCCACGAGCTCTCAGAACTGTATCCACGCACGTTTTAGTGCCCTGTCCAGGTTAATAACCTCTCGTGTTTTGAATGCAAATATACTGAAACAAACAAAAGTAAGTGGAAGTTGTCCATTGATGTCTGGAGATAGTAAGCACACTTTTGTACCTTTTCAAGTATTTTTCCAGCTTAAGAGCCCTTGGACAAATATAGACAAATTGAAAAAAAAAGTCCATGATTAAATTCCCTCTTATCACGGAGGGATGGTGGTGGGGAGAAGCACCTGCTGAAAGAAATGAAGTGCAGAAAGCAAGGCTGAGGAGAGCGAGAAAGTTATTTACACTACATCTGTTTCAGTGTGAAGAGATTCAGAGTGAAGTGTAATGTACTTTACTTGGGAAAATCATGTCAATGTGAACCCCGAGGGTCTGTTCAGCTCTCTGATTGTTTAGAACAGAAGGTGTTGATTCATTTTCTAAAAGAGCAGCTCTGATAGTAGTGCAGCTGCAAATCACAGGTGCACTCGTTTTAATGCCTTAGTCTTTGTCCAGTCACTCATTCACAGGGAACCTTCTGGTGGGTCAGCGACGAAAAATAACACGGTGTTAAACAAAGTGTGTCTGTTTAACTGGAAAAATAAAGGAGGTGTGGCCTCGGTGGTGGTCAGGTCTGGTGGAATATGTGCAACTTAACCAGTTTCCCTACAGTAAAGAAGGCATGGTATAATGTGCATGTTGTTTCAAAAGAGGAGGTGGCCTGTGTATTTGCCAGTTCATTAGATGAGATGTGACCTGCGCATTTGTAAGTGCAAAAGAGGAGGCGTGGCCTGTGTATTCGTCATTTCAATAGAGGAGGCGTGGCCTGAGTACTTGTCAGTGCAGTAGAGGAGGCGTGGCTTTTGTATTCGTCATTTCAATAGAGGAGGCGTGGCCTGAGTACTTGTCAGTGCAGTAGAGGAGGCGTGGCTTTTGTATTCGTCAGTACAATAGAGGAGGCGTGGCCTGTGTACTTGTCAGTGCAGTAGAGGAGGCGTGGCTTTTGTATTTGTCAGTGCAGTAGAGGAGGCGTGGCCTGTGTATCTGTCATTGCAGTAGAGAAGGCGTGGCCTGTGTATTTGTCAGTGCAGTAGAGGAGGCGTGGCCTGTGTATTTGTCAGTGCAGTAGAGGAGGCGCGGCCTGTGTATTTGTCAGTTCAATAGAGGAGGCGTGGCCTGTGTACTTGTCAGTGCAGTAAAGGAGGCGTGGCCTGTGTATTCGTCAGTGCAGTAGAGGAGGCGTGGCCTGTGTATTCGTCAGTGCAGTAGAGGAGGCGTGGCCTGTGTATTCGTCAGT
>JAAGKR010012987.1:0-15056 GCA_011419295.1 Clarias macrocephalus
GTCCCCGGGCCCGCGACTCGGGGCTCTGACTCTCTGGTAACACTTATTCTTCTTCTCTTTAAGTAAGTTGAAAAACTAACAAGTTCAACAGTCTCCAGTTATTCAAAGTGATCCACGTTTTTTAACCACACTGTTCTCCTGTTGATAATAAATAAATATCCCTGTCTTAAACACAAACACCTTGAAATGTATCCCCTCACCAAGCATAACTTTCAAATAAAAACACACTGAACAAATCCTTACAATGAATAAATAAATACATACATATATAAATGAAATAAAGAAATGAAATAAACAAATAAATGCAATAAAGAAATAAATAAATGAAACGATGTCTAACGCATAAGCATCGTTACCCCCCCCCCCCCCTTTATCATTCCTCTAGGCCATAAAACGTCGAAAAGGTCATTCAAAGGTCAACTCAAAGGTCATAAAATGGGCAATAAAACTGTCAAAAAGCAGTTTGACAAAAGGTGGTTAGGTATTATTTTTTACTGGCTGTTATGAACTGAATAAAATAATAAATAAATAAATAATGGTGATGGTCACCAGCAGGTACGGAAAGGCCGTCACTAGACTACTGATCAGTAGCAATAGCACTTCTACATTTAAGAATGAAACTACACACACACACACACACACTATGGATTCAATGAACAGACATTTTAATAAAAGTTGTTAAAGAAGAAAGAAATTATTTAATTGTACTTGTGACCATCTGTTCAGCTCTACACCTCACCCTGCGTTCACACCGAACGCGGCGAGAGCGTCAAAGACGCCGGAAGTCATTCATTTTCAATGGGAACCGGCGGCGAGTGTTGGCAAAGAGCGGCGCGGGGCGGCGCGGCGAAGAGAGTTGAAATCAGCTCAACTTTAGGGTAATGAGCTATGACGCGGTTGAGCGGCAACCAATTAAAATGGAGGACCTCCGCTTGAGAGGATTCCGCAGGATGCAGTCCTGTAACTTTTGTTCCGGCGATATTAGTTCCCAAGCAAAATGGAGGAGAGATTGATTATTGCGATAGCGGGTGTTTATTAATTATTATTGTTATTTTAATTAAAAACAAAGTCTAGTAAGTGATTCTAATGTTATAATAATAATAAAAATAATATAATAAAAATATATATATATATATTAAATTAGACTAGCAATTCACAATGAGCAGAAGCCACACCATACGAATGGCTTATAATTTGTTTATTTCTATAATACAGTTCTTTCTATGAATCAATTTCTTGTTATCTTCCACATTTTGGTCAGTCTCCATAAGATCAACAAGCTTGATTGCTTTGCGGCCCCTTTAAATACAAGAAAGGCATTCGGTCTACGTCAGAGCGGCCAACAGCGGCGAAGAGCGGCGACAGGGCGGCGAAAGCGAACGTTCGGTGTGAACGCAGGGTCAGTGTCTCTGTAGCCGTAATGTTGTTGACATTGTTAGTTACAGTGCAGTTCAGTGTCACGTTTCCATCTGCTGGTGAGAGACTGAACTGCAGCTGAGCTCCACTCCCAGTCTTATAGCCGCTCCACAGGTAGGAGACTCTCTCAGCTCCGAGCGCTGCACACTTCACATCAACATCACAGCTGTTTGTGGACTCCCTCCACATTGTTGGAATCTGCACATCTGTTATGGGATCTTAACATGGATTTTAAAAAGTAAATAAATAGAAACTCATTCTGTTTGTAACTGCAGCAGTTAAGTGTTTTTACACACCCACCTAACCTATAGTGTGTGAATAGTAAACATTAAACATAGATATCCAGTATATTAACTTTGTTTGACATATAATTACAGTTACAGTAACAAGCTAAAATGTATTCATTTTGATTAATATAATAAAGCTCACATTTAATATAAACTTTGAAAGCTGTTTGCTAGATAATGTAACCACTGAGAATGTCCCAGAGTCTTGAGGTTGAAGATATTTTATAGTTACTCCAATTTTTATGATGGTTCTTTTCTGATCTTCACTGAATTGGGATTGTAGAAAGGTGTAATGAGGTAAATCATATTCAGCAAAAATGTTCCCATTGAGCAAATGAAACTGTCTCATTTAAATGTTCCAGCAGGAAATCCAGGGAGCTCCCAGTAGCTAAATAAAAGATAACACATATTGCAGACTATATGTCAAAAAAGTGAATTCATGGCTATTGATATAATATTGAAATAAGGTGTGAAAGTCTAGACTGAAGCTGTTACCTAAATTACTATAACCATGACAATCCTATTTGCAAAAACATAAAAAAAACTAATTCTACAGTAAACCTCTCTATAATTGCATCTTCTTAAAATTTGCAGCAACTAGAAATCTTGTAGGCAAACCATGCATTTCATTAACATCCCCATTTTTAGATCATGCCTGAGGTTTTCTGAGTCTGATCTTTTTTTTACAGATCAAAAATGATAAGAGGAGACATGAGAAATATGCTCAATTGTGTACAAAGTTTGTGTAGTTGCCAAATGGCAATTCATTTCATATGATAACACAAATAAAATAGATTTAAAATATATCATGAAATTCAAAACTAATTTATAATCTCTTAGCAGCATACAGTTTTAAAATAACTTTGTGTAAACAGAATGCCCATATCTGGACACCTCACTATAGATTAATGTGCATCTTTAAACTTTAAGCTTTAAACAGTGATTCAAGATGTTAATCTTTGTCATATTAAAACATTTTCCCAAACCATGTAAAAGCTCCTGACTTACAGATACAGTATAAGGAAGTGTGTTTACTGTAAAGGTCCCATATTTATCTCCATACATACCTTGAAGAATCCCGAACATTAGCACTCCAGAGACAAAAGTGTTACTGTATATCCATGATAGTATTGCATTGCTGTTTTTGTAAATGACAGATTTGTCTCACTGCAGCTCGACTCAGATTGTTGATTCGACATTAGGTGAATCCAAGACACCAAAAGCACTCTCTCATTCGGTATGTGTCTGAGATCTCCTAATCTACAGTATAAATGTTCACTGTGGGTGGCAGTAAAGGTAAAAAGTGTACCTACAATGTACATAATGTCCATTTTACACAGAATCTATTGGATGTAGTTTAGCAGCTTTCTCATTTCTCATTGACTGTGTCCCAGACCTTCACTGTTGTTCCGCTAAAACAGACACAGTATATAGATGAAGTAGATGAAGCCAAGGGAGGCTGACAAAAGGAAACTCTGTCTTTAAATTCTCTGTTATGGGCACATTATCGCATAGGACTGATGAGTTGGGTAAAATCTTTTAAAAGACTTCCACATCTACTTCTTCTTTCTCTCTAAATGCCTGTAAACATGCATATGAGAAGAAATGTTGTCAAATTTATATATAAAGAAGTGTCGCTGTTTCATGTGGGCTGAATTGGTCCTGATCTGACACCAGTCCTGTTGTTTTCTCTGACAATTCTGTTGAATAGGAAGTTAAGCTTATGAAAATGACCTGAAGTCAGTGGATTGTCCACTAGCGGATGTTCTGTTTCACTTTCTGCGTGCACATTGAGTGAATGCTGTGATGTTGACCACTAAGCTTTACACACCCTGCTTCAAATGCAATGTATGTATATGTGCAAACAGCATTTATTTACTGCATGCAATATGCTGAAATAAGAGGAGGGCAAATGTTTTATTCAACCACTTGTAGGTCACTTGATATCTGGACATATTTGTTATTCTAAATAAATTACAAGTGTCAGTTATATTTTGTCATATATTAAAAAAATGAGGTGGGGATAAAACATAGACATTGTATGAGAAACAGGAAGTACAACACACTACATATCTTACACAACACATATATACTGTATCATAATTAAAGAGAGGACTTGCTATAACTTCTGCTTTTATGAAGTAAGGGAATGTGTGAATAAAGCAACTCTTTCATACACATTTGAAGGGGACTGTAGAATAATGCAAAAGATTGAAGCAGGTGTACTAAAAAAAATAAAAATAAAAAAACTTAATGAACAATTCAGGCTGCTGCTGGTGGTGTAGTGGAGTGAGGATATTTTTCCTTGGAATACTTTGGACCCCTTAGTACCATATGAGCATGGTTTAAATGCTTCAGCTTATTGTTGCTGACCATATCCATCCCTTAATGAATAACGAGTCATGTAGCTAAGCTAAAATCATCTCCACAGTCACCAGATCTCAATCCAATGAAGATCCTTTGGAAAGTGTGGTGTAATGGAAAATTCTGAACATGGATCTGTAGGAGACAAATCTGCAGAAACTGTGTGATACTATCATGTCAACATGGACTAAAATCTCCAATAATAAGACTTAAGGCAGTTCTGAAGGGTCTTAACGGCAGCAGCAAGGCATACCTAATGAAGTGGCCGGTGAGAGTATATTACTAGCCAACAGAGTTGCACAAGATGGACACACACACACATACACACTTTGTCTTCCTCACTCAATATATTTGTGTATATTAATATATTTCATCTTTAAATGTTTGCTATAAGAAGCTGTAATGGTGAAAAAGTGTATAAATTAAATTTTCTTTTCATGTATAATGTATACTCTGAAAGTGTTTTATCTGCCTTTTCTGACAGACACACAATGTGGTTCTGCTAAAAGCACCTGCTTAATAAAATAGAGACACATGCACTATACCACATGTTTATTATATTTACTCCTGGGCAGTTGCTAAATAGCCAGAGGAGGAAATAACTGACAGACTTTTTTAAAGAAGAAAATATGGGTCATGTTTATAAAGGGAACCGATCCCAATCTGTATGAGACAGTGCGTGCACGTGTGTGTGTATTGCACCTAAATGAAACTTTATGTAGCAGAAGTGTGTATTAGAAAAAATAAGATTTTTCAGAATATTTTCAAATGTAGGACTTGTGTGATCATAAAGACTGCAAGGCAAAGGGAAATGACACACACACACACACACACACACACACACACACACACACACACACGAATGTCTGTACGCATGCACGCACAAACGGAAATAGTGCTCCTAATCATTAATCATTTTCCTCTATCTAGTTTACTCAGTTTCTTCTAAGGTCCCCACAAATTTTGCTTTGTTAGTTGTTGAGTTAGCGTTGGGGCAGAGGTGGCTCAGGCTCTGCACTCAAAAAAATGAACAAGGCAGGTTGTGCATTTTACATAATATAATTACTTTCAGTATACTCATAATAATCGTATTTGTTGATTTAAAATGTTTTTTTTGATTAAGGTTAACGTAATTTTGTCTCAACTTACATACAAATTCCTAATACGTTGTCTAATCATGAACCATTCATGTTAAGTTAAAATTTCATACATACAGCAGTAGTGAGACGCCAGCTGTCATGAACCGCTAATACAGTTTTTCTCTGTTGCACTCAAAAAAATATTTAGGCCTAACTAATAAGATTCATGCATTTTGATTACATATAAAATTTCCATCCATTTGGATTACATATTTCTAGCATAACCAAACTAATAAACTTTGTTATTCTTATTTGCCGGTTATATGTAAATGAAATGAGAAAGAATGAGATTTATGTGTTTCGGACCAATAAATCCAATTTGTTTGAAATTCATAATGAAGAGAATTATGTATTATTACATAATAAATCCATCGCACTTTAAATGCATTTAGATAATTATTAATTTATAAAAATATATTAATTTATTATCATTATTATATTTTTTTATTCCTCCTAAAATCCCAAAATACAAGTTGCAATACAAAAACAACAGACCACCTTGTTTCATATTTTATTTATTTCATACATTACATGTGTCAAGGCATAGTTTAAGAATAACAACCAAAAACCAGATGAAAAAAAAAATTGGTAGCAAAACATACTAGCCTGTGCTAGAGATATGCAGTTCCTCAATAAAAATGTGGAATTTAAGGTAGACAGATAAAACAGGTAAACCTGCTCACAGCACTGCTTACATTACAATAACATTCAGAGCTACTAGACATTTAGATAGAAAATAGGGATGTAAATATAAATATGGAGAAAAAAAACATCCCTATATATTTTAATTAGTAATAAATCTAATATTGGCCATTGAGAAAAATGCTAAGCAGCTAAGTTAGCTTATATTTATTAGGGCCATGTGCAAGCTGGTTAGCTAGTGGACTAAACAAAAAAAAAGTGTAGTCATTGCATTGATATTAGTGTAATACGACATAAACAATGCTAAAAATATATACATATGCAGAAATCAACAAATTATGAAGGATGACTACAGGTGTACCTTACCTTAAAACGAGCCCCCTGCTGTATGTATGAAATGTTGACTTAACATGAATGGTTCGTGATTAGACAACGTATTAGGAATGTGTACTGTCAAGTTAAAATAAAATTACGTTAACCTTAATTGAAAAAAAAATTAAATCAACAAATACGATTATTATGAGTAAACTGAAAGTAATTATATTATGTAAAATGCACAACCTGCCTTTTTTTGAGTGCATGAACATTTCTCATTGCTTTGATCAAATTGCAAATGCTTTTGTACATTCATATAATTGATTGTGTACAATTCTCTGCTGTTTCCTACATTTTCACTAGTTTGTCATGTTGATCAAAATATATTATACTAGTTTCATCTAAATAATCTTTACACCCAAATCATTTCAGCATCAATTCATTGCACAAGTCACTGCCTGCAAAATAGTTAATCCAGTTGTCAAAATAAATAAAATAAAATAAAAACTTTTTATGTAAATGTGTCTTTAATTGACACATTGTGCAGATGAAATTTGAATGTCACTAATAAAGTGGTGTGAAGAACCAAAACAGGTGATAATAACCTATAATTGGCATGCCTATATATAAATATATATAAAAAGAGCAAAACATAGATTTACAATTTTTGAAAATAGATGAACAACCAGGATGTGGTCAAGAGCCAGGAACAAGTATGCATGCTGGAAGGAAATATCACTATGTGTGCTGCTATTTCAGAGCATTGTGTTCTAACTCATATTCCTCTTATAGGCCCATACAATACACAGCATCTCCGCACCAACAATTTTTTATATAATGTTATATTGTAATTAATTTTTTTCAGTCCACTAGTAAAAGTACAATAAAAAGTGTGAATCCTGTTCGGTATCAATATACAATCAATATGCAATAGTCACATAATTTGTGTAAACTTTAATTCATGCACACCAATATAAATTTCGAGGGTTTTTTTTTGTGCCAGACAACACGATTCTCTTTTTGTTCCAGAGAACCTAATTTTTAAAACAATTCACTTTGGGATAAATAAAACAGATTTAAATATACATACATAAAAATAGCTGTAAGGAAATCCGGAATAAAATCTAATATTGTAAAATATATTGATAATATAGCTGTTACTGTAATTGATCAGACAAAAAATCAAAAAACAATTCCCATACCAGTGAATTGGTTTGAAAATCGTACTGTCTAACACGAAAAAAAAAAAAAAACGCAAATTGTGTCAGTGGGCACAAATCAAATAGATGAAATAACGTCAATATTGCACATAATGCCGTGATACTGCGTTGGTAAATTTGTGTGGTTGAAATTCATAGATCCCATACAGAAGAAATTCAGCTTTTTGCAGTGTCAATTACTGTAAACCAAACCATATTTTATATCAGGAAATCCTGAAACCATGCAATGTCATTCTGACAAAATGACTAAACATTTTAACTTCACCGTATATAAACAATGACAAAAGGACTTGTCATTCTGATGGTGATGACATTTTCATTGACACAAAAACTTACTTTTGAGGGAATACCTAAGGATTTTGAGTAAAGTACATGCTTTTGCAAGAAATCCAATGTGTTGTGTTGTTTGTACTAATTGTTTTGAGAATGCACTAACTGTTATGCAAATATTAAGACTGATTCGAGAAATGCTCCGAAGTAACTGAGAAAAACTGTAAAACAGAAGAGCAAGATGAATCAAACTTCACCTGCGCAAAGTTAATCGACTCTGTGCCTGCGTATGTTACGTCTGTACGCAGAGGGAGGTCAACACCCAAAAAAGGTCAGATTTATATATTTTAGTATTTAACTTTGGCCTGCTTTTGTAGTTTTAGAGAGGCCTAGAGTTTTAGACTGAAGTTAGCCAGCTAACGGTTTTAGCCACGTGTCACAGGTCGATCCACTGCATATCTTTCCATTATTTGGCGAAAAGTATATAAGTAGATAAGTATAGAGAAGTAACAGTACCGTTGGGGTCTTCAGAATACCACAATATCCATTTAGCCTTCAAAAATGATGAGATAAAGCTGCTATTAGATGGCATCAGATCACCGGTGTACTTAGGAAAGTGTTTTCAAGTTTGTGAGAAATCAGTGTGGACCAAAAGTTAGGGATCAAATACTAAACAACATTTACAGGGAAAAATGTAAACAGGCTCTTTGGAATTCTGTATTAGTCTCGTGATTTCATTTTTGCTTTTTTTGTGTGTAACAATAGGATAGAGGTGGCCATGCTGCAGAGAGGATCTTGAACATGTTGTATTTGGCATCTACAGCATCAGTGTTGAGGGAGGTGATGCCACGACCCCTCCAGTGGTTGAAGTGCTTCACGACTTGGGAGACATCGCTACTGCATGTGCACTCTTAATGGGTGTAATATATGCAATGAACCTCAGGAACTGAAAATATTCTTTGAGGTACTGCAGAGGATCTTCCATCAGCTGGATGCTACCAAACTTTCATCAAAGGTACAAATGCTTAAAAGCAAACATTAAGTAAACCAACATCTAGCACTACATTAAGGGCTTTTATGTACTTATTGAAAATGTTTGGATGTTTTGTTTTGGATGCAAAATATTTAGACTTTGCAGAAACTTGGTGGGGGAAAAAACTATTTGTATTTGATAGCAAAAAATAGGATAAATTGTTTTAAACATTAGTTAAATTAACTAATGTTTAGTTGGTATTATTGACCTTAAGGACAAGGTTGTGCATTTTCCTTTTAAATGTATATATATATATTAAGATCCATCCTTTCTTTCTATTTTTGTGGGTCACATGATTTTTTTCTTATGTAAAACATGCCCAGAAAGAAGAAAAAAGAAAGAAAGATTTTTTTTTTTTGTTAAACACAATTTTCCTCCATCTTTAAATGTGTGTTTAAAGTTGACAGAAGTGTTGGAAAAGAAAAAAAATAGAATATTTTGCATTTTGTGTAAAGTATGTCTTTTGTGTTGGACTATAATATTCTCAATTTCTGTGCTGCATTTCAAACAGTGCCAACTGTTATTAAAATACTTGTGACAGTAATCTTGTTGTCAATAAAGACCCTTACAAATGTTAGTTGAGTTTACTACAACAAGAAAAAATTAATTAAACCCAACATTGAATTAGATTGTTAGTGTTTTATGAAAGTATGGTACCTGTTCTAAGTTGTTCCCTAATAAAAAGGATGTATTACATATTTTTCTGCCTCTGGAGTTGTTTTTGAGGGTCACTAAAGTGTGGGAAAATAGGGCTGGTATACATTATGGTATAACATAATTGTAGTAACATAAGTAGCACTAAGAACATGTTAGACTTGTCAATAATAATGGAGTATCATAGACATAATCCAATTACATTACAATTACACAATCAATTGCTATTGCAGTAAATGATAAAGATTATGTTTACAAAATGATTCTTTCACACAAGTTTAACATGAATTAAATTTTTTGGTTTAGCAGGCAAAAATTGTGCAATTTGGCCACATTTTGATGATGTGTGACCGATGTTAAGATCAAGTAAATTCAAAGGATTATTTTTTTCAGTGTGGGTTGCTGATCAGAGGGAAAGAGGTTTAAGTCAAAGTGGTTCTAAAACCACGACGCTAATAAAAAGCAGACATGTGGAACTATGAAATAAAACATGAGTCATTATTGCAAACATATCCACAGCAGTCCAAGGTGAGGGAATGTAACATACCCCAAATGACTGTGTTATGCGCTTAAATCAAAATGTTGAGTAAAAGCTAACTTTTCCAGGATTTAGGCTGTATTAACATTTAACATTTTAAATTAACATAAATTTATTCAGTGTATTTTTTTTGTGAATATTATACATTGTAAAATAAAATGTTGCATAATAAGTATAAAAGCTTACCCTCTTTCTCATTTTTTTCTATTAATGATTCTAATCTTTTTTTTTTTTTTTTTTTTTTTTACAAACTAGATTATATTAAGTCCACTATACAACATTTTTTTGTGTACAGTAAACATGTCAGGAACAGGGACCGATAAATCTGAATATGGTTTTAAGAGTCTTGTGGGCTGATGAGAGTAATCACAGAGCATCAGAAAACAAGAAAAATCTTGTCTGACAGATACAGTCAAACAAGCATTACAACAAAACAAACAAACTTAAAAAGGTTGTGACCTCTAATCTGAATGAAGATTCTCCATAGAGAAGAAAATGAACCATATAACACACTGTAAAAAAAAAAAATCATAAAAAAAAAATGGTCAAATGACTGGCAGCAATGGCTGCCAAACAAAAACCGTAAAATTAAGGTAAAATACTCTAGTTCATATTATGTGCAAAAACATTAAATTTACAAAAATTGTTATTTAATCTTTGACAGAGAAAAAACGTTATTTTACAGATTTTTCCTAAATTTATACGATTAAGGACCTTCAATAAAGCAACAGCACTATAAGTTTAGCGGATAAAAACTGTTATTTTACAGATTTTTCTCACATTCATCCGATTAAACATCTTCATTAAAGCTACAGAATTAGAAGTTTAGCAGAAAAACACCGTTATTTTACAGATTTTTGTTAAATTTATACGATTGAAGACCCTCAATAAAGCAACAGCACTGTAAGTTTAGCAGTAAAACACCATTCTTTTACAGATTTTTCCCAAATTTATACAATTTCATTAAAACAGCACTTGATGTGTTGCAACAAAATGTTTTTATTTTACAGTTTTTCCCAAAATTATTACAATCAAACACCTTCAATAAAGCAAAAGCATTAGACAATTAGCAGAAAAACACTGTTATTTTACAGATTTTTCCTAAATTGAAGATCAAACACCTTAAAATAAAGCAATAACACAAAAAATCATGTTATTTCACAAATTTTTCATAAATTCCTATGAGGTGTTACCACAAACTCAAGATTATAATATTTGTAAAATGGCCTGTAGAACTGTGACACAGTATAGTACAAGTATGATGCAAAATACAATAAAAAGACATTTTATAGCATTAAACTAAAATCCTAAAATGAAAAACAAAACAAAATATTTAGACTATTGTGCTATAACAGTGGAACATTCTCTCTCACAAACAAACATTGCTGTGAAATATCCTAGACTAAAAACCTATGAAGAAATTAACAACTTCAAACAAGATTCCCAATGTTCCAATTCAAGTTGGATTGGAAAATTTATTACAAATAAAGTACACTGTGGTCCCTTTTTTACTCTATAGTTCTTATATAATGTATGTGTACAAATAACTTCACCTTTTAGTTCAGAATCCTAATGCCTTCGTGCAAGCAAGTCAAATCTAAAACATACCAAAATAGCAAAATGGTCAGTCCAGTGTATCCAAGAAAGATCCTCTTCCAAACAGGCAGTAAACAACTGGATCCTTGGTGCATTAGGGTGGATTGGAAGAGAGAAGAATAGAACACATTAGGATCTTAGATTCAAAAGAACATTTTTTATCTTTTTTTTCTGTTCCCTGAGTGAGAAAATACAGAAAGGATCTCTACACAGTGAAAAATGATCCAAGGTTGAAGTAGTTAACTTTTAAATCACCATAAAAAGATTCAAATTAGTCTTATGTTGCACTCCATACTTACTAGTGATGGACTTGTCTCTCTACTGGATGCCTTTTCTCCCATGGTAAATGTTTGATCTAAAAATGTAAGCAAGTTTCATTATCACTGGCAGTAATCAGAGCTGGAAAATGTTAATGTACATATCACACCGAAGCAGGCAGCTACATATACAGAAAAGTTTTCAACATATTGATCTCTATGGAATTAGAGCAAGATGTGTCAATGTATATACTGTATTATATATGTGAGAATATTTACATGAATATACATTCATATACAGTTTTATATAAGTATTGACATTAATTTACTGAATGGAATGAGTCGTTTAAAAGTACAAATACACAAATGTTTGTGGAAGTTTACATTTTGGAGAGTAAAAGCAGCTGTTAGAGTGGTTAATAACATGACAGTATTGATTAATTAGTAATAAATGACCTTTGTTTACAGCAACAACAATAAGAATTAAAATGACAATAAAACATCTCTTACCCTCATTGTCTCTTAAGCTTGCAGGTATTTTTTTCCCACTGAAACACGATGACATTTCAGAGTCTTCTCCTCTGTCCCTCAGAAACTGCTTTCCTCCTCACCTGTAGCTCACCAACATGTCTACACTCCTCTGAATTTACACATGAACCGTTTACCGGCTGCAGACCTCTGCGCGCGCGCTAAACATTTGAAGGACGCCTGTTTCCGATTGGCTGGTTCATATCACGTTGCATCTGTGTCTGATACCTAAGCTATTTCGCGTCAGATCCCGCCCTCACTCGCGCGCTTGTTTAAATGCGCCAATAATGCAGCGGTAATTAGAATATATCCACCAATCAGAAACAAGATTAGAATGTTCCCGCCTCCAACTTCTGATTTTTGGTCCAAAAATAACACCATAGTTCCCCTCATATAAAGCAAAATATCAAAACGTAACTTAAAGCGCTGCTTTAAAACAGCTACAGAGCAAATATATTATCTTCAGTCAGAATATTCAGGCCTGCATTAAGAAAGCTGATGGCTAGATTGCCATGGTTGTAGTTCAGAACAAATGTCATCAAAACAAACAAACAAACAAAAAAACATATTTGTGGCGTTTACAACATGTGCATGTGTGCTGCACTGAGTCTCAGTCTCCTACATTCTCTTCACATTCTTTGAAGGCATAAAGCAGATACTATAGCCTACATGTAAGTGTGGGACTTCTGCTGCCTTACCTGTGCCACTTCCTGTGGATAATCTTTTAAAATGTCATGAGAAAATGCTAAATTTGCATCTAAAACTTGAATGTCAAAGTATTATAAAATTAGGATGATTTACCTCAAAATTACAAAGAAAAACATTACATTTTTAGTATGGACATTAACCTTTAAATAATGAGTTTCATATTTAATTACAGTTCAGAACAAATGTCATCAAAACAAATAAATTCCATAGGTTTTTTATATTATAGATTCCTTTTACTATGGTGTTATTTTTGGTCCAAAACCATAGTTATATTTTACAGTATTTTCATTACATAAGGTTTTTTATATTTGAATTTCAAAATCTTCTCCTCCCATGGGCTGTTTGTGATGAATCAAAGCCTATATGTTACCTCAAGCTCGGCCAAATACACCTGTGAACACTGCATTAAAATTTATTCAGTACTTTTTACGTGAAGAGTGCACAAACAGACAGACAAAAATTCCAAAACCATCTTGATGTGTTCTATTACTCATCTTACATCCCCCCAAATTATTTTCTTTCACAAATATCTTCAATGTACAGGCAATTTTACAGTTTTATTACTGTTTGAATTGTTGTTGTGTGTTTGAGTTTTTTTTTAATTATTATTATTATTTATTTGTTTGCTGATCTTGTTTTGTTTTTCTACAGGTTACACTGACAGGCAAGATGCCATGGCTGTAATTGAGGAATAAGACAGATTTTTCTTTGTTAATTATACATGTCTTTGTTAATAATAATAATAATAATAATAATAATAATAATTTGTTGAATATAAAATATATATTTGTTTAATATTTTTTTGAGGCTTAAAACAATGATTCTGCTACAAGATGACTCATGTTTTTAAATTTTATAATTATGACTTCTCAGCTGAACAGTCTATTTTAATTGTATGCATTCTCTTTTGAATTTAATCTGTTGGAACTTTTATTTATTCATTTATTGTACTGTGACACATGCTCTTAAACATTGCCACATATGGACAATGAAGGCATATTGGGTGGTAAGCTAAAAACTAATTGGCAGCGCTGTTACTGGTTCAGCTTTTTAATCAGGATCAAATATCCAGAAAAAAACACTTAATTCTTATTTTATTCCAAATAAAAGCATAAAACTATTTTTCTTTTGATTATACATAGGTGAAAGTCCTATGCCGAATTAATCACTATAATTAACATGGTCAATTGTTTGAAGGTAGTCTACATGGAAATGGCCATAAGCTATAAAACATGCTCACTTGCATTGATGATCTTCATCATCTTTACATAGTTGTTTACATTTTAGAGAACCACCTAGTGATGCACTCAGTAATGCACCATAAGAAGTTAGAAAATACATGTGGTAGCACTGTAAGTGCATGTTTTTCCTTTACTGCCTTACGCCTCCAGAAAATGTTGTTGCCGTTGTTGTGGGTCTATTTGTTGTTCCCTCCAAAGATTAATAGAAAAAAAATTTATCTTGATTCTGTTGAATCCCATGTTCACTTAATTACTTGACAACAAGCACAGACGCTTCAGTGCCTTGCAAAATTATTCAAATTATAATTTTTAAAACATTTTTTAAAACCATAATTGAATTCACAATTATGTTGCTGTTTGTGTTGGTCTATCACAAAATCCAATAAAATACATTTGCGTTGTTGGTTGTAAAATGGTGAAAAGTTCAAGGGGTGTGAATACTTTTGCAAGGGATTCTGAAATCTGAATACTTTTGTGAATAATTTTACTGCACTGTAAAAAAAAGTCCTAATTTTACAGAAAATAACTTTAAAATTTTATAGTACTTTTCCTTTTTTTAACTACATACAAACCTCTGTAAAATTACAGACATTATTTGTAAATTATTAAGTTTTTTTAAGGATTATTTCAATACTGAAAAATAAAAATTTCTTCACATTTTTTAATAGTCAAAATACCATTTTATTTTTACTATATTTTTTCTGTTTTTGTAAATTACGTACAACTTTAAGTAAAATTACAATAATACGTTGTAATTAAATATGAAACTCATTATTTAAAGGTTAATGTCCATACTAAAAATGTAATGTTTTTCTTTGTAATTTTGAGGTAAATCATCCTAATTTTAT